>APFE031459660.1:0-15549 GCA_000404065.3 Pinus taeda | reverse complement strand
GAGCACTGGACAATAGTGAAGCGGGTTTTCAGGTATTTGTGTGGCACTAGTGATTATGGTTTGTGCTACCAAGGAAGACCAGGATTGGACAGAGTGTTGGATATTCGTGGCTTTGTTGATGCAGACTGGGCTGGAGATCTGGATCAGAGAAGATCTACAAGTGGGTATGTGTTTAACCTATTTGGAGGTGTAGTCAGTTGGATGAGTAAGAAACAATCTGTAGTGCACTATCAACTATAGAGGCAGAATACATGGCAGCCACTCATGCAAGCAAGGAAGCAGTTTGGTTGTAGAGATTGTGTTCAAGTATGGGGTTAGTACAGGGAGCTATAAGGATAGACTGTGACAGCGAAAGTGCAATTTTCTTGGCAAAGAACCCTGCTTATCATTCAAAGACAAAGCACATTGATGTTCAGTATCAATTTGTGAGGGATATGATAGAAGAGAAAAAGGTGTTGCTGGTAAAGGTGGACACTTTGAAGAATACTACAGATGCATTGACAAAAGCTATGAGCTTTGAGAAGTTCTCTTGGTGTAGAGAAACAATGGGCATTTCAGGGTTGGAAAAATTACTAAGCTCTCCTGTGGCCTCCTGTGGAAAGAAAACAACAAGTGGGAGATTGTTGGGTTGTGTTATATTCTTTCCATGACTAACCTACGTAGTGGACCGGGGGGTTAGAGGAGGGGCGGAACCCCCCCTTCATTGCACAGTGGGGGGGTCACAGGGGGGGCGGCAGACCCCCTTGTCAGGGGGGTTTTGAGGGGGCAAACGTGCCCGATTTTTTTGATATATTAGGTTGGGGCAACTCCTATGGTTTTCGGTCCATTCGTCTTTGGACGCGATGGTTTTCGGTTCCATGGGTATAGATTGCTGTTGGGAGTTATAATTGGATGTAACATTTGAAAGAACATAATGAAAATCAAGCTAGCTAGTCCCGGTTTGGATCTGTATTTTATGTGTTCATTTACAGTGGGAAATCTCTGTGTATATGTGTTTTATGTGTTATGCTCTCGCATTTTTATTTTTCCTGTGATTTAGAATTCACATGCAGGTAATTTCTGTACAGGGTTAAAACCTACATTATGTGTATTTGATTCTCTTCCTCTATTGATTATTGTTTTGATCGATATTTATGTGCTTCCTTTGTAAAGAGTAGAAGTAGATTCTTGTCTCTTGATTTAGTACATTAGATGAGCTTGTGAATCTATCGGTTTTTCTAAATGGTATTAGAGTTGAGAACAGTATACGAGAGGAGATTTCAAAGTTTTTGAGTTTAGGGTTATAGGTGAAATTCGAATTTGCATTTCATACTTCACGATCAACAAATGGCGACCTACAGTTTGTGGTTCGAGTATGCCTTGGAAGGCAGCTCAAATTTTATAGCCTAGAGGGAGAGGATGGAAGTTGTGCTAGAAGATAATGGCTTGAAGGAATTCATTGATCAAGAAGTCCCCAAGCCGGCAACTACAAATGCACAGAACTTGGCCAAATGGAAAAAGTGTGTGGTGAAGGCAAGGTGGATAATCCTTGAGGGAGTTCCGGACCACATTGTCTTGAGTCTGCATGGCAAGGAAACTTTGCATGCTATGTGGAAAACATTGACGGATTTGTATCAGAATAGTAGTGACCAAAGGAAATTGGCACTGAATGACAAACTTCGAAAAATCAAAATGGAGGAAGGTGAGACTATTTCCAAATACTTGAGCAAGTTCACTCAATGTCATGATGAACTTGGAAGTGTTGGAATCACAATTGCCAAAGAGGATATGGTGAGTCTTTCTCTTCTAGGACTCCCAAAGAGTTGGCATAGTTATCAGGACTTTGTCAATGGTCGAGAGAAACTACCAGATTGGGAATGATTATGGTCGGATTTGATGTAGGAGGAGATCAGGAGGAACACCAGGGATGGTTCTTCATCAAAGATTGATGATGAAGAGAATTCTTCCTTAACAATTAAGGAAAGGAAGGGGAAAGGGGAAGCTTCCCATTCCAAATCAAATTCTTTATCGTGGAGGTAAGAAGAAAGATATGACGAAAGTAAAATGCTTTCATTGTCATAAGATGGGACATTTTGCTACAAATTTTCCACTCAAGAAGTCTAATGAGAAGTCCTCAAGAGGAGCGGTAGGTGAGGCTTTGACCTCTCAATTTGAATTGGATTTCTCCCTCATTGCATGCATGGTGTCATATATGTTGGGAATTATATGATACTTAGACAGTGGAACTTCATTCCACATGACTGGCAAAAAAGAGTTATTTAGTGACTTGGAGGAGAAAGATCTCCAGATGCATATCAAGATGGGTGACAACGGGAAGCATAGTGTTTCTGGATTGGGCACGATTGCTTCTAAGAGGGAGCATGGGACTCCACTCACCTTGGAGAATGTTATGTATTTACCAGGGCTGAAGAAGAACTTGGTATCCATTGCCATTCTTGAGGATAGAGGTTATGATGTGATCTTCTCGAAAGAAAAGGCATTCCTTCGACATAGCTACAGGTCAAGTAAAGAAGATAGGGGTTCGACTTAAGAATCTCTATAAGCTGGAGGTAGAGGAGTGTGCTACTTTGAGTTCAAAAGAAGAAAAGATGCAGAACTGAGATGTTGACAAGTTGTGGCACAGGTGATTGGGCCACTTGTATCATGGTTCTTTGAAGATATTGCAACAAATATCTATCAGTCTTCCCAAAGGCACACTTGAGCAAGTTGATACATGCAAGGGGTGTACTTTTGGAAAATACACCAAGTCCTCTTTTGGAGATAAAGACAGTCGAGCAGAGTCTGTTATAGAGAGAGTCCATTTAGATTTTTGTGGACCATTCTTGACAGCATCCAAGGCCAAACACATGTATTATGTTATATTTATGATGACTATTCTTGTAAATGTCGGATATTTTTTATGCAGAAAAATGATAAAACTTTCACAAAGTTTTGTGAGTTCAAAGCATTGGTGGAGAAAGAGTCAGGGAAGAAGGTTAAAGCTCTACGGAGTGATAACAATGGTGAGTATGTCTCAAATGAGTTTAAGAACTTCTATGCAGTGGAAGGGATTAAATGAGAGTTGATGACACCACATAACCCTCAACAAAATGGGGTGGCCGAGAGGAAGAACAGAGTCATCATAGGGGCAACGAGGGAAATGTTACATGATCAGGGCCTACCACTACACTTGTGGGTTGAGGCATTCACCACAACAGTTTATGCTTAGAACCATAGCCCAGATCAGATACTTGAGATGAATACACCAGAGGAGGCTTATTCTAGTAAGAGGCCGGATGTTGGTCACTTTAGGGTTTTTGGGTCATTGATATATTTCCATGTGACCAAAGATGCATGAAAGAAGATTGACCTAAAAATAGAGTTAGGGATATTTGTGGGATACACTGATATACCCCATAACTATCAGGTGTACATGCGGACCAATCAGATGACATCAGTTCATAGGGATATCAAATTCACTGTGGAGAAGGCCATGCGAGTTTCCCTTGAGAGGGAGTTTTAGCTACATGTGGATGAAGAGATTTTAGCTCCTAAGGTTCAGGGGCCACATATTGATGTGGAGCAGCCACCAGAGGTTCCAGGAGTGGAGACATCCACTTAGGCAGAGTCTTCCAGAGAGGGAAGAAAGCACACTAGAGAGGCTGGCAGATTGTTGGATGATGCACGGGAGAATGTGGGAGCACCCACTTCTCAACGCAGATAGAGGAGGTCACCTGAGAGGTACACTGGATACATTTCTCTTATGGGTGCATGTGTTATGACGTATCCATCTTCTTTTTAGGAAGCAGTGCAACAACTGGTTTGGGTTGATGTGATGCTGGAGGAGTATGACTCCATATTTCGAAAGAGTGTTCGGGATGTGGTCCCGAGACCGGAGGAAAAGTCAGTTGTGAGCTCTTGTTGGCTTTACAAGGTAAAGCAAGTTGCAGATGGTAGTGTGGAGAAGCATAAGCCCAGATTTGTGGCCCGTGGCTTTTCACAGGTAGAAGGGATTGACTATGATGAAACCTTTGCTCTTGTTGCAAGGTACTTGTCAATCAGATCTATTTTGGCACTATCAGCATAGATGGGTTGGAAGATCCATAAGATGGATGTGAAGACTACCTTCCTCAATGACATGATTGAGGAAGAGATGTACAAAGAAAAACTCGAAGTTTTTGAAACCTTTGACTGTGAGTCGCATGTGTGCCTACTCAAGAGAGCATTGTATGGGTTGAAGCAAACACCCCATGCTTAGTACACCATGATAGGTAGCTACTTCACTGGGTTGGGCTTCACAAAGAGTGAAGTGGATGTGAACCTGTACCACATTGTGGTGGAAGGCAAGTTTTTGATCAATGTACTTTATTTTGATGATCTCATATTGACAGGTGACGATAATCTCATAAAATCTTGCAAGGAGGACCTTACAAGAGAGTTTGAGATGAAGGACATGGGGCTCATGCATTACTTTCTTGGTATGAAGTTATGGCAGGGAGATGGGGAGTTGTTTGTATCTCTGGGAAAGTATGCCAATGAGATACTTAGGAGATTCTGCATGGAGAGCAGTAAACCCATGGAGACTCCTCTAGCTGGTAACTGGAGGAAGGAGGATGCTACTTTAGGGGAAGTAGTGGAAGCTACTATTTACAAGAAGCTTGTGGGTTCACTCATGTACTTGGTGAACACAAGAGTGAATATGTGCTATGCAGTTAACCAGCTTAGTCAAGCGATGGTTAGGCCTACCAAGCTATATTGGAAGGCAACAAAGCATGTGTTGAGATACCTCAGAGGAATTACTTAGTTTGGGTTATGGTACAAAAAAACATAGTGAGTGAATCTTCAAGGCTTCACCGATGCAGATTGGGTAGGGAGTCCATCCGACAGGAAGAGCACATTCGGTGGGATCTTCAGTATTGGGTCAACAACAATTTTTTGGTACAACAAGAAACAAAGATTAGTTGCACTCAGTTTGGCAGAGGCAGAGTACATGGCTGCAAGTTAGGCAACATGTGAGGCTATCTAGATGAGGAAGATACTGGTTGGTTTGTTTGGTCACCAGATGGATCCTACAGTGATTTATTGTGATAATCAAAGTTGTATCAAATTCTCTGAAAATCCAGTTTTTCATGATCGGTCCAAGCATATTAATATCCAATATCATAATCTCAAAGATTGTGTGTTGAGGTGGATCATGTTGTTAGATTACATTCCCACAGAGGATCAAAATGATGACATCTTAAAAAAGGCATTGTCAAGATGTAAATTTGAGTTTCACAAAGACAGGATCGAGGTAGTTGATAATACCTTTCTTGTTGAGAGTGAGTGTTGAAAATGGCAACAAGAAATTCCATTTTAATTTGTATTTGAATTAAATTGTGAATTAAAATCGAATTCTATTCTCATAGCAACTTGTAAATAGTTAATTAAGTTTATTAAACTTAATTAGATTAGGAATTTTGAGTTGGAAGTCTTTATGAAGTCATGTATATGTTCTCCCTGTATTATAGGGGTCCAAGATGAGTTAAGTATGACTGGTAATTAGTTAACTCAGTTTATTGAGTTAAGTCCACTTAAATTAGTTCCAAACTATTTGAGGAACTAATAGTGAGTTAACAATTAGTTGATGCATTAGTGCACTCAACTAGTGCTACTCCAGTTAACTGAATATTCCCTCATCAGAAACTCATGCATGTCGATTTTGAGAAAGACCCAGTTGAGAATAGAGTGGAGGGAAAATGTACTATTTGTTTTAGATTTTCTGAGTTGCACTGATAGTGCATGCAATCAGGAATTGATCCTTAGGGATTGCACAATTTTGAGTGCACTGATTTCCCTTTAAGATGGGTTAATTAGCCATAGGAATTGCGCAAGGAAATAGGGACTTGGATAGCTGGTGAATTGGATAAGTATTGGCCTAGTGCTTTCTTGTGAGTTGGAGATTGATTTTACTGAGTGCTAGGATTGTTCTTGAGAGAATAAGCATCGTAATATCATCTTGATTTTCTGATATATACAATACAGATAGTGGGGTTTTGAGCTGTGGCTTTCCTCAGATATTTATTGTATTATGTGTATTTGATTCTCTTTCTATATTGATTATTGTTTTGCTCAATCTTTATGTGCTTCTGCCATAAAGAGTAGAAGTAGATTCTTGTCTCTTGCTTTAGTACATTGCACGAGCTTGTGAATCTACATGTTTTTCTACAAACCGTAGTCAACTCTTTACTAGTTTTAATTCCCACAAGTGTTATTGCCATATTAGAGTACCTAGTGTCTTGAAAAGATAAAACATATTCGTAAAAATTACCAAGGGATTTTCCTATTTATTCAAACACATTCTTGAACCATAATACAAGTGGTACCCTTAGCATTCAGACCCATGTTGGAAAAATTCCTACTCAAGAAGTTCTAACATTGAAATCAAAATGCCATTTCTTTAGTGAATAAATTGGAACCCCATTTCCATCTAATTTATAAAACCTTCTTTACCTCTCCCACCAAATTAAAAACCATACTAGCCACCCCTTAGCCAAGGTTATTATGTTAAGTGTGCATCCCACTAAAGGTTCAAATATTAACCTTTTCCATTCCTTTAAGCATTCATATGACATCCTTTTTCTAGGATACAAATCCTACAATACCTTCTCTTCGAGTGCCATAACATTAATTAATCTAGTTTGTGAACCCAAATTTAAACTTACGAGCTTTGGAATTTTTTAATGCATTTCCTTCTTTTGATTTTATCTCTCCTTATAGTGAAGGTTTCCCATGGTTCCCTACTTCCATCATAGATGAGCCACTTATTAGGTTGATGAGCCACTTATTAGGAGAAAAGGAAGCTGAAAGGTCACATGTTGCATGTGAGGAGAAAAATGAAGAAAAATAATGAAAAATGAAGATCATAGAGGCCTCATTAATAAAAAGGCTTCTGAGGATCAGTTGGCTAGGACTTGGTCAATTCAGTGTTGGAGCTTTCTCTCATTCTTCTCTCTCTCTCTCTCTCTCATACTCTTGGAGACTTCGAGTTTTCTTGGAGCACTCTTGGAATATTTGGATTCTTGGAGCAAGAAGGAAAATGAAGAGAAGGTAAGCATAAGAGGGCATCAAGATCAACAACTACATCAGATTTTCTTGCAGGTACCAAGTTGCATGTATGTTTCCTTCACTAGTTCTGGCATGCATGGCATATGCATGTGGATTTTTTCTTGTGATCTATCATTGGCATGGAGGATGGCCGAGATTGACAGTGGATTTATTAGCCTTGCCATTTCCTGGATAGCCATGGTGATTGTGGGTTTACTTTCATTATTTGCTTTTGGTTGGTTCTCATGTTTCCTTAGCTTGGGTTGAGTTACTACTCTCGGAAGCCATGGTTGGACAAACGCTCTGGAAGCCCTATAACGGATTACGTTGATTTACTAGTCTTGGAAGCCTTGGTTGGACAAATTCTATGGAAGCCCTAGGTGGGTTGAGTTACTGTTCTTGGAAGCCCTTGTTGGAAACGCTTTGGAAGCCTTGTATAAGCTATGGGTTGAGTTATTAGTCCTGGAAGCCTTGGTTGGACAAATGCTCTGGAAGCCCAAGAATGCTTGGATGGAGACCAATCTGATGATGGTTTTGTGATGTCTAACCGTGAGGTGGAATCACTATTTGATGGGTTGAGGTGGATTGCCTCTGGAAGCCCTATATGTGTTTTGATTTATATGTTCTATGAGATCCCACATTCATGATTGGAATATGGCACGAGGGTGAATGAATGAAGAGAGATTTGCCTTAGCCATTCTATGGTCAGGTGGAATGTGGAAGTCCCATCCCGGGTTTGGATTTTGTATCATTAATGAAAGGTTATTTCTCCTTGTATCTCTATGAGCATTATTATGGATTATATGTGGTTTATATGGTTGTGATTTCATTGGTATTTTTGTTGCTATTATGCTGGTTATGTATGTATTATATGACAATAGCTATGTATGGATTCCATCATGTTATTACTTGTTATTGAATGATTAATGTATCTATAACCTAATGGATGAAATGGAAGCTAATGTGCTAAAGAGATAGTGATTCATAGTGAATCTCAGATAAGTATGAGATCCCTATGCTTAGATATGTTATTTACACATGTAGGTTGAATATATACAAAGTGTTTGACAAATTCTCTGTCATGGTTAGGCTTGGTTAGGTCAATCCCTTGATAAAGTTTTGTGTTAGAGGCTTTGCCTTGGTGTCATTTAATGTCTTGGAGAGTCTCATCAAGTTCTAGGCATTGGTTTGGAGACTAGCCCTGAAAAGGTGGCTTAAATCTCGTAGTCTTTGGCACAGAACTAGCTGATAGAGACTGCAATCTCTCCTTTGTAGGCACTATGGAAGTGACTATAGGTTTACAATCACATGGATGCCTTGTCATGGGAGTGGCTCTGGGTTTAATTCATGTAAATTCTAGGTTAAATCAGGGGTTGGGCACCTGGAGTGGTGGATTAGCTCCTTGGGGTCCTGAAGCACCCGAGGGAGGTCTGTAAGGTCTTGTTTTGTCCATTCCACTTCCTTAAGGTCACATAGGAGGTTGAGCTATATCATAGTAGCCTCTCGTCACATGTTTACCCTAGCGGGCTAGTTGCTTGGGTAGATGTGGCAGGATGGTGTTACAAATTTGATATACCCATAGTATGTATGTGGATGAATAATCATCCTTTTATTGTCATAATTGCACTTAATGACTCCATCTTTATCAAGTCTAAGAAGTATTGTTTGAGTTCATACATATTAGTGCCTTCATACTCCACTGATGAGATATTGGATACACAATTAAATCCCTTGGGAAACTCTCCATCTCTCCCTTTTATTGTTGCATTTAGTCACAAGTCTCACCGGATATCATTGCTAGCTAAGCCCCAAACCAACTCACTTAATTTTGACAACATGTCCTCCTCTAATGGGAGACACTATTCCAACCATATCCACCCTAAATCAATTAGAATGTCATGTTGGCCAAGTCTTGGGGTTTCCCTGATCAATTGTAAAAATTCCCTCTATCAAGTCGACCAAGTAATATAATGTTTCTTCATCCATAATTATCAAAATATCCAGCTCAATTGTAACCACCCTCCCTTCCACCTCCTTAAGGATTCTTGGGTTTTGGGAGGTGTTACATTTTAGACCCGATCTCAAAGATTAGTTATGGAGATGGGGTTAGTAAAAACTTCATTTCTGAAATTTTATAGAATTCAATTATGATACCACCATTATACTTAGCTCGCCAAGAGATTTCCAATGATATAAAATTTGTCTCAATATGAATTCCATATCAAAAGTTATTCTTATTAAAATTTTGACCTATTCATCGTATTACCCATTTGGCACCCACATGGGTCCCACCAAGCTTGTGTGACCCTATCATATGAAACTTCTTTGAAAACTCATCAGTAATGTAGACCCCTCCCAACAATGGTGTCATATTTGGAAAAAAGTGAGCCCCATAGTTAATTTCAACCCTTGATCAGGGAAGGGCAATTTGGCACCAATCCAAATTGTGGCCCCACCCTCTCGTTAAATGTCAACCATAAGAACGGGGGGGAAGTGGGGGTGTGATCGCTCTCAAACATCAATCTAGTTCCCTGTGGATCATGGTCTTCTGATACTCTCCCATTTATAACTTGAGAAAGACACAGTGTCTCAGCGGTGGGTGGTGGCCTAACCTCACGGTTCCCCAAACCAGAACCATAGTCAGAGTAACCTATATTTTATCGACTTCTCATTACAAGGTTGTAACATGTGAATACTGGTGGTGATGATGGCCTAACCACATAGTTCCATGGGCCAAAAACTTCATCGGGTCGACTCCTTCCCACTGGAATTTCCCATTCAAAGGGTTGTCAACATACAAGGGAACTCAATGAGAAGTGATAGGTGTAAACGAGGTTCCAACCAGAACCATGGCAAAATTGGCTTGACTCCCGATCAATGTCATCCAGTTTAAAACTTAACAATGTGAAAATATGTGGTGCTGGGTGGTGGCCCAATTTCCTAGTTCCATGGGATGAACCATTAACCGAATCAACTAAACCTTGTCAGTACCACATGTATTCCAAAGAGTTAAGGTTTTAAAGTGTTATGATGAGAAGTGAATGGTTTCCACTTCTAATCACTCTGTATTCATAGCATACCCTCGCCAAGCAAAAGAGTGTAAATTATAGATGAAAGGGCGACGAACACTCTAGCTCGCTCTTTGTCAGCCAGGTACAAGCGTCCATGTCTATCTCAAAACCCTAAAATCTAGCTCTATGGCCCATTCTATATAAGGTTTCCATTTCCTTCAAAGAGACCCACTTGTCTGCCACCATGACTAGAGTTTCATCTACCAGGATTATGCAAAGCGGGCCAATAAAAGCCAACAACATGATTATAAGCCTTGAATCCCTTAATAAATCACATAGGGCTGCATCCCATTCATATGAAGACTTATCTTCTATCTCTTTATATTATGAACATATGATCATTGAATATTATTACAAACCATAGTTAATATAGTAATATAGAAAGTGTGCAAAATCTCATAACTTATCACAAGATTCATAAGGTAAACATTTGTCAACAAAATACATGCATATGCTCAACTCATAACATAAAAATAGCCTATAAATGATGATTATGACAGTAGATCCATGGTATTATCGGTCATTGAAATCATAAACACACAAAATAGCTAGAAATGATTGTAAAAACAACCCTAAGGCATCCATACATAAATATATAAGGTCATACAATAATCGTTAACATAACAGGGTTTTCATAGCATGAGATTCAAATATTCATAACCTTCATACTTGTCTGAATATATTTTAATGGATGGAAATAGAAGGAGGGACTTCCACTCTCCACCCAACCATATGCCAGAGACACTGTAACTTTCTTGCACCTAACCACCCCAATATAGATCCAAAGTCTGAGGGGATGTGTGCTCAGGGAAAATCAAACTAAATCTTCGTAGACATCCACGAAATGGAGTTCACTATCTTGGTTATTTAGCAACTTCTATCTAGAAGTAAGAACCATAATGATTCACTTAATTCTTTGAGTTCAATCATAGAGCTTCACCCAAGGTACAAATAACTATTTCTCAGTTCTAGGAGACTGATTCCACTGTCCAGGTGGCTTCTTTTTGTAGCAAGCACCATAGGGGCCTATAGTCCATTATCCAGCTGGTTTAATAACTCTCCATCAAGCACCATAATGACTCATATTTCCATTTCCAAGTGTTTTAACAACTACCTTTTCATATCAAGCACCTTAGGGGCCTATAGTCCATTGTATCGATGGTTTAATAACTCTTTATAAAGCACCACATTGGCTTAGATTACTTTGTCCAAGTGGTTTAACAACTATACAATAATAACCATAGTGATTTGACCATCCACTAAGCCTCCCACTAACCACTCAAGCATGAAGACCTAGTTTAGTAGCCTCAAACACAAACACAAGAAATAACTCCCAAAATAGCAGAGCATAGGGCTCAATCACAAACTATAGCATTGATCCTTTATGTCTTCATCCTTGGTTTCACACAATCCACTCATTCATTGACACTTTGGGAAACAAGAAATTCCCCATTTTCTTCTACTCTCTCCTCTCTGGTCTTCACTTCCCATGCAATGGAAGGCTATCCCCTTCCTCAACTGATTTTTGGTTTATTGTTCTAAGGTCGTCATTTAACCTCGATCCTTGATGGGATTGGAGATGAGCCCTATCCTATGCCCACACTACCCAATTCCATCTCATGAATGCGGTTAGGGAGAGGAGGTAGATTGGCTAGCAATCGACCTCCAACATTAACTCGGGTTAACTCATAGTTCTCCGAGGCACACAATTTCCCTTCCCTCAGGTTGTGGATCCATGTTTCCCATTCCTTTAGTCAACCATCAATTAATTTTTGTGTTCAAAATCAATTATTTTGGATAGCTATGGAGCACATGATAGTGCTTACATATTCATATTTACATATATGGAGTTAAATGAAAGGGGTTGTTACAAACCCCGCCCCCTTAAGCTAACACTGTACTTAGTGTTCTATATAATAGAAAAAAATACTAAAATTTATATTTACAATGCTTACATCTATTTATACTTTAAACAAAAATGGGTAGAGTATCCTCATTTGACCTACCATCTCCCAGGCTGCTTCATCTCATCCAAAGTGCTTCCATTTCACATTGACCTACTCTATTACTATATTTTAGAGCATGGTTTGCATCTGATCTAGGATGCACAACGATTCTGGTTAGAATTTTCCCTCGAATTCCATCGTATCACAGACAAAACAATGACATGATTAGTGTCACAGACATACTTTTTAAGTAAGAAAATGTGAAATACATTGTGTGCTTTCATGATGGGTGGTAAGTCTAGCTTATAAACAATTGGTCCCACTCTTTCCAAAATTTGAAATGGTCCACAAAACCTAGGTGTTAACTTAGCACATGAACCCACTTTCAGTGAGCTCTTCCTCAGTCTGATGTGGAGATATAAAAGCTCTCCCACTTGGAATTATTTATGCATTCTCTATTGATCTAAATAAATCTTCTGCCTATCTTGGGAAACCTTCAGTTTATGCTTGATAGTGAGCACTTCCCTCTGCATTTCCTTTAGAATGTCAAGTCCGAGAACCACTTTGATCACTAGGTCATCCAAGCTAATAGGAGTGTTACATTTTTGGCCATACAATGCCTCAAAGGTCTCATCTTCAATGAATCTTGATACACATTGTTGACAACTAATGGTACGAATTCCTCCCACCTTTTTGGTTGATGCATGAAATATATCCTCAACATGTCCTCTAAAATTTACCCCTTTTTTTTTATGATCTATCTAAGGATGGTATGCTATACTAAAATCTAGTTGAGTCCCAAAGCCAACAATTAAATGCCTTCCAAAATTTTGATGTGAACTTTCCATCCTGAGCAGAAATGATATTCTTGGGTATGCCATGTAGTTTAAATATTTCCTTCATGAAAATATGAGCTATGTAAATGGCTTTATGGGTGGACTTGACAACTAGAAAGTGGGATTCCTTGCTCAACATTTCCACTACCACCATAATGGAATCATGCTATTTGGATGTATTTGGAAATCCAATAATGAAGTCCATAGATATGACTTCCCATTTCCACTGAGGGATTTGGATTAGTTTCAACAATCCTACTGGGTTCCTGCATTCTACTTTGACTTGTTAGCATTTCAGACACCTAGAAATGTATTAAGAAATATCATTATTCATTCTCGATCAATCACACATTTTATTTATGATTTTTATCATTTTTTGATAAATGAGATGACTTGAATAAGGTATATTATGAAACTCTTCCATTATGAGCTTCTTCAAGTTGGTTACAAGAGGCACATACCATCTATCTTTTAACAACAAAATACCATCGTCAATGAGCTTGTAGTTCTTGCTTGTTGTTCCCTCTAGTTATTGATGTAAGGATTGCTTCATTCCTTCAGAGCATGGAAATGCTCATAAAGTATCAATGCCTCTTCGATCCTTTCTTTGGTGTCAATTTCACAAGTGCTCATGGCTTCCAAGTGAGTCACTTGTAGACTTCTACTAAGTGCATGTGTTACTATGTTTTCCTTACCCTTAATATGCTTGATCTCAAAATCAAACTCACTAATTAGGGATAATCATATGGATTGTATTGCATTTAATGTTAGCCGATCAAACAAGTATCTCAACCCTCCATGATCTGACATAAGCACAAATTTTGTCCTAAGAAAGTAGTGTCTCCACATATTTAATGCATGCATCATTACGACTAGCTTTAATTCATGGGCAACATAATTATTTTTATGCTCATTTAATTTCCTTGATTCATAATAGACTACATGTCCTTATTGCATTAATACTCTTCCTATTCCTTCCTTACATGCATCTGTGCCGACCAAGAAGTCCTTGGCTAGGTTTACTATCCTCAAAATAGGTGCACATGTGAGAAATTTATTGAGATATTGAAAAATAGATGCACACTATGACGTCCATTGAACTTTGACTCCTTTCCTTTGCAAGGTTGTGATTGAATGCCCAATCTTTGAAAAATATCAAATGAACCACCAATAATATCTGGCCAATCCCATGAAGGATCTAACCTTTATGAAATTTCGGGGAATGGGCCACTCTATTATGACCTTAATCTTTTTGGGATAAAATGCCATTCCTTCCCTTGAGATGACTGTCCCAAGTATTGAACTTGTGATTGGAAGAAATCAAATTTGTTGAGCTTAACACACAGCTTGTGCTCCCTCAGTAAGTACACCACTACTTTCAAATGCTCTTCATGGTCTTCTTTGGTTTTTGAGTAAACTAGGATGTCATCCACGAAAAGTAATACAAACGTATCCAAGTACAGGTTGAGGATGTTTTCATCAGGAACATAAATGTGGTTGGGGAATTCGTGAGCCCAAATGGCACCACCATGAACTTGTAGTGTCCATATCTTGTCCTAAATGTTGTCTTGAATGTATTCATATTTAATTCAAATGATGATAACTATATTTCAAACCTATTTTAGAGAACACCACAACCTCTCTTAGTTGATCGAACATGTCATCAATTCTAGGCAGCATGTACTTATTTTTCACTAACTCGTAGTTGACGCACAACCACATCATGTCATCCTTCTTCTTTATAAACAATGTTGGGGCTCCCTAAGGCAACACAATGGGTATGATATACTCCTTATCCAACATTTATTTCAACTGCAACTTTAACTCCACCAACTTTGGCATGCCCATACGACATGGGACTTTTGAAATTGACACTACACCAGAAATCAACTCAATGGAGAAGTCAGTTTCCCTTATGGGTGGAAACCATGGTATTTCCTCTGGAAATACATCACTGAAATTCTTTAAGATAAGGTGATATTTGATTCTAGCCTCATTTATCTTTACCACGTTGATCACTTGAACCACATATAGGGAACATCCATTCCATTTACATTTCTTTACTTGCAACACCAAGATGTGTTTGGCTAAGACATGCTTCCTCACTCCTTGAAGTATTCTTTCTTCACCTTCATCATTGAGGAATTCTAATGACTTGTTATAGAAATCCACCTTAGTTCGAAGAGCTTCCATCCAATCCATGCCCATTAGTGAATGATACAATCCCAAAGATAACAAATTGAAGGCTACTATTATGGGCATGCCACCTAGCTCTAGGTGGAACAATTCCACCTAATATACCACTTTCTTTTTGGTCTCCATGGCTAGTTGGACTAAACTCAACTTTGCATGGGGTTTGCTTTGCAACTTTCACATCTATGAAACCTTTGGAATGATATAACTAATATTTGAACCTAGATCAATTAAAATTGAAATAGGTTGGTCGGAAACCATACCTTCCACTTTGATCATCAAGGATTGATGATCTACTTTCCTGTTGTCCAATGTTGGATAAATATAGGGTATGCTCTAACTATATTATTCACTTTCACTGCCTCTTGGATAGATACAACCTCATGTTGCTTTGTTGTTGGTGAGGAGAATACTTTTTTTGGTGGTTCTCTCCACATA
>APFE031459659.1:94444-108133 GCA_000404065.3 Pinus taeda | reverse complement strand
GGTTGTCGAACTCCTCTGGGATTCGCTCCCAAACCAGGAGCTTCTGAAAATGTCGCTCCCGCTCCCGTTTTCGCTCCTCCCAAGTAACACAAAGAAGAGAAACCGTTTGGATCAAAAACGGTTAAATGATCTAGTTTATGTCCAATACAACCTTCGGCTCAGACGAAACCATTTGTTGAACAAAAGACCTGATTCAGATCTCATTGTGTTGGAAGACATTGATCCAACATCAGATTGGGTAGTGGAGAGTCATCTAGCAGAGTTTGATCCTGATGAGGATCTTGATTTAGATTTAGATATCGAGACATCAGTTGAACTTTAACATGTTCAGTTGAATGCAGATCCCAATCCACCAACCTCAGTCTCACAGCCAGCAAGGACTCCAGTTGTAGGTGCTTCCTCTGCTCAGCCACGACAGAAGCGCAGCCACATATCTACTCTATCTCAGCTTGCATCTGCTGCAATTGCACAGCATGGTAGTGGTACCACTTCTACAGCTGCATTTGGAGATGATGATGATGAGGAGGAGCCATGAGGCCCATTGTCTAACTCTGATGATGATCCAGAGATTGATCGACATGATCTTAGCTCCTTTGGCAGTAGCTACTAGCCAGTAGTTGTAGTACTAGTACTGGAGTCTAGTCACAGTTTACTTTTGTTGTAGAGGCCATTTCTAGCCTCCTTGGTTATGTGTTTTTTCTTTTGAGTCTTTGATCATGTATGACAGTTGACTATGTATTGCCATTGGGTACCATTTTGATATAACGGATTGGTTCATGCGCCTACTTTGATCATATGTTGTCTGCCATCTATATTATAATGCTGTGTGTTTGGAAACATGAATGAAAATCTTTAAAACTATGTTTAAAATCTTTAAAATTATGTTTTTTTTATAAAAAAAACAAATATTTAATGTATTTTTTACAACGACCGAGTCATTGAAATCAAGTCGGCCGAGTCATTACCGTTTTGGAGTCGGAGTCGGAGTCGATCCTCGGCCGAGTCGGAGTCGGAGTCGGAGTTTTAAAACAAAGATCCCATTAGGTGGTTTCTACTTCTAAAGAGGATAATATGTCCAAGGTACATCCTTTTAATGGAGTAGGGAATAAAAAGGGGCATCCCTGGGCCACATGCTAGGGTACAGGGGTAGCTAGTAAAAGGGAAACCCACACTTGGGTATATAATGTATAGGAAGGAGCAATCGTGGTACATGTGGTGCCCCGACCTTGATCTTTATATGCCTTTTGCCTTTTATGATTTTTCTTTAATTAACTGCTTGGGGCACAAGAGGTAAGAGCATGATGTGTGAGATATAGCAGTTGATACCCCTTTTAAGGTAGGGTGGTTCATTCCCCACCAGGGGTTGGGACAATCAGGGGTTCCTAAATGATAAAGGAGGCTCATCTAGGGCCTGTAGGAACCAGGATGATGGCCATGAAGATGGGGTAAATCTCATGTATTGGCTTTTACCCACGTGCTAAATGTGTTTGTCCCGGCCATCTTTTGCATTTTGTGGTACATTTTCTTGTTGAATGTGGCCAATTATGCTTTTCCTTTTATTTTCAGCTGCATCAACCTCTGAGGCATCATTCCAAGCCCAACCCAAGGTGTGGGCAAGGGTAGGGGGAGGCCAACCCTATCTGGACCCAGTGGAAGAATGTGGACCCAGGTAGGAGAAACGATGAATGGGGTTATAAAGAGTGGAAAGGGGGCAATATATGTGGCTGAGGGAGCAGGACCACGCAACCAAAATCAGGGTTTCCCATGAAGAAACATCCCTAAAGCCAAATAGTCAATCAAAGAGATCCCACGGGACTATAATCCAAGGTTAACATCCAAAAGGGGTCTAGGGGACAAAGCCACATACCTAGCTCATTCTTTCCATTGAATCCCCCCATTAATCCATGCCCAAAAGTGTCCATGATAAGCAAACTACAATACTCTATTACCAAAAGACAAGGCATACCTTTAAGTTCGGGAGGCCCACCTTCAAACATGCAATCATGGCAAATGGGTGAGGGACCACATGGTCGGCTCAGGTGGTAGAGAAGTGGCACAACGAACTAGTTGGTGGCTACAAGGGGTTGCTGGCTACCGGCTGAGAACCATCTTGGAGAAAAAATTTATCCTAGGGATATCACCCTCAAAGTGGTGGGTAACAATGCCAACACATAATACAGCAGTGATGCCAAGAGCAAAACGAAGAGCCAAAACATCACTATGTCAAGTGATAATCAAAGAACAAATATCACTGAAATACCAAACCATTGTGCGAATGTCATACCATCATAATGCGATGATGCTAGACTGTGATGTTGTGCATACTCATATGTCATTAAGAGAGCAAGGTCATAAATATCACTAAGTCATAACTAAAATGTAATCGAAACTTGGAGCCATATGAAACCATACTATAATGTAACAAAGGGTTGAGCCATACCAAGATCAAACTGAAATGTAGAGATCTGAATACATAGGTGCAATAACAAGACAAATGTGAGAGCGAATGCATTGTCATTATGGTGATTTCATTTCAGAGCGAATTCATTCTCTTATCACAAAGTGAGATTTGAGATGCGAATAAGATCAATGAATAGTGAAATTGTATATCATGCTAGAACAGAGCGAAACCATACGTCAATTCAAATATGCGATAATCGGTAGCCTCATATTAATAGCGGATATTAGAGGAACCTCTAGCTCTATTCCTTCAAGCTCTAGTCTTTGTGAAGAAAATAGAGAGAAAGCAGACCCGAGACCCTCATAAAGTGAGCCATCTGAGCTTCAAAAAAAATTCAGCCATCGAACCTTAGCATGCGAAACACAGAGAAAGATGCCATGCGAATATTTCAAAGCAAATTTGCACTCACTTGTATGAGGATCACCCTAATGGGGTTTTTATATTTGAATCCTTTAATGAGAAGTCGTGACTCTTTGTGAGAGCCAACTTGAAGAAATTTAAATTCCAATTGAATAGAATTTGGATTAAAATAATTTTCCCTCCAATAATGCCGACATAGAAAGACTTTTGAAATTGATTTCAAAAATAATATTCTTCTTTTTACCATAGGGTTAGCAATTTACAGCTTATGGGTTTTATGAGAAATTTATCCCATAGTTGCCCAATCTTCAACACCAAGTCCCATCTAGAGTTTACGAACCCTAGTTACCAAAAACCTTAAAAAAATGTAAGATCTACAAATCCTAGAATGTTGTAAAACCCTAATTACTTTTTAGACCTCTTTAAAAAGATCATTACCATACATAGCTTGAAAAACACAAACATTGTACATACCTCTACAATATCATCATACCTTCAAAGATCTAGCCCTTTTACATGAGTCAACATTTCTTCAGATGTCTCAACTTCTCCTATGTTGAGATACCAACTTTGTCTTCCCGCAGAGTTATAGATATCATTCCTTTTTTTGAATGTTTTTCAAGTGCCAAGACTAATCATCATTAGAATACTTTGTTCTTTCCTTCACTTCTTGTTATGCCATAGTATGCCTTATTCAAAATGCTTTTGAATTGTTGCACAAATGATTACAGTCATCATACTCATACTTCAAAAGTCATAGAAACAATTAGAACCTCGAGCCTTACTAGTCAACGCCACAGAGATGCAAGCGATCTTCAGACAGTTCCTAGATAGGTCGACTTCACAGTGAAATCGATCAAAGTCTTATACTAATCATAATTAGATTCATAATTCATCGTTGTCATAATATTTGTCTCATCAGGATTCAGGTAACAGAGTCAAGTTTTCTAGTTTCTGTCAACATGTTATATAGATATGCAATTTATTTAGATATGAGAGTCATTGGAATACAACGCGATTCAAAGAATTCGAGTAACATTAGGTGTTGATGTCACAGACCATAGAACAAGACCATGATTTCAATCATCGTATCACTATAATTTGTGAGACAGAGAGTTCACTGAGAGGAATTACAGAGAGCTAAGCCAGTATAGTGATAAATGCATATATATTGAGCAATATCTATATCGCTACTATAATGATGCACTGATGTGAACCATTATTTATTTGCTAGTAACTAAATCACCCACTGAATCAATTTTGAGCCAGAGATGAAAGCAGATCATGATGTCTCTGTGCGATATCATTATTGCGTCATCTTGTGGAGCGTTACTGTAATTTTTATGTGAGCCATAAATTTACATCATACATGCGAGCTACAGGAGAATTTGATCAAAACGACGTCATAGAATTGAGTTCTGATTTTGCTTAGAGACATTATTATGTCATACAGAGAATATGGGAGCCATACCCAACATATGAATCATGGGAATTCATTAGGCAACAAATTGATCTAGCCATCAAGGAATTCGAGGAGGATTCGAGCTATGTTCATAAAACAAATTGATCCACTACAAATTTCAACAGATGCGAGCCTCCATTCCTGAATGTAAATGTTTGAATCATGTGAATCATAAAGTTCGGACCTCTGAGTGTGTAATAGATAGAATCCACAGATTGTGATGCTTGACGACCAGGATCGTAACGATACCATTGTAATAGTTTGATGTCATTGATGCCAGACAATTTGGTATCATTTTAAACAATCTTGAGCAATTTAAACAAGCCACAAAGAAGATTAATGTACTTCAAATTTTTACAATATTTTGAGAATGTGATGCGAGTCCAATCAGAAATATATAATATGTGTTTTAGTGTGATATTCCTGCTTAGTGTTTCACTAAGGGAATATCGAAATTTTGATCAATTTTGGCACTCACATTATCTCACTTAGGAAAAAGGGGGCCTAGGGGACCCATATTTGATTTTTGGCCTAAGAGGCACTCCAACTATAGGCTCTGTGAAAAATTGCAGCTTTGGTGGAATGTGGGGGCCACCACAAAGGCATTTTTGGCCCACAAGAAGAATACGCTTTCATTGGCTCGAAGAAGGTGTGTGGAAGTCAATGTGGGCCCACATGGGCAACCTTGGAGGCAATTCGATAAAAGAGGGAGGAGCTCTTATTTTTGGTCATCATTCATCATTTTCGAATTTGTCTTTGACAAGAGCACACTTGAGCAGTGAGCCAAGTTTGCATGTGTTGTTCAGCACACCGGGTGTTTCCGAGCGGAAATCCCAGCCCTTGCTTCGGTGGGCTTCGAGTGCCAGCCCAAGGAGGCAGTTCTTCTTCAGCATAACCCACACCAGCAACAGGAGTTCAATTTGCAGTAGCAGAGAGAGCCACAGTGTTGATTTGGGATACCACTGAATGTGCTCTAGCCACGAAAATTGGTGGAGAGGCTAAAGCACATGAGATCTCCAATACCCAGAACTGGTTTTGGCAGATTCTAAACAGTCTGGGAGATATTAAAATAATTAATATTTTTAATGGAGTCCCTGAGTCTAAACTTAGGGACAATAAAATATTAATATGAATTAATATAAAACTGTGTTAGAAGGGTCCAAAAGTCATAGATCAAGCTAGAGTTAATCTTAACCGTTGATTAGGGACTTAATCTCAGCCGTTGAACTGTCAACGAGAAAATTATAAGAGGAGGCTTTAGAGTCACTTGGAGAACACACCGAGTTGATCAAGATTTCGATTTTCTGGCGCAGGGTTTGCTGAGGAAGTTGAAATAGTGATCAGAGTTCCAGCTTAGGGGCAGTGAATACAGAAGCAGAGAAGCAAAGATAGTACCAAGAGGATCAGCGCAGAAGCCTAGAGAGAGGGACGTAGAGCCAGCCAGAGGTTCACGTAGAGCCAGCCAGGGCTCACGCAGAGGCATGTAGGAGTTGCACGGTGCCTCAGAGAGCCAGCATGGGTGACGCAGAGCCCCCAAAGGCTGACGCGGGGCGATCTAAGGTGATGTTGGGCCAGAAAGGGCTGATGCAATCCCTAGACGCTGACATTAGGGTTTTCGTGGGGCAGATTGGAGCTGGGAGCTATCGGAGTGTCTATCCGGGGTTTCAACGGGAACATCTCTCTCCGACTAAGAGGTACTACTACCAAGATTATTCTCTGTTGGGTGAGAAAGTTTTGGCACCCAGATTGTATTTTAAAACTGCTTAATAATACAAACCCTCAGATAGCTGCATCGGTTTTCCCGCATTGGGTTTTTCCAGGGACATTGGACCAAAAACAACGGTTTCACTTGTGTGCTTGTTTTGTTTCCTTCAGTTGATGATCTGTAATGTGTTGAGCATGTACTTGTATTTATCAATGTTGCATCAATCGTTATCGGGATAATATCGGCGCGAGGAAAAAATCGAACAAAATCGTAATTATCGGGAAATAATCGGAAATAATCAAGAAATAATCGTTTGATACAAAAATATTCATTTTTTTTCAATTTTTTTAATATCCAAACCATTTACAACATAAAATAAATACATTGACACATAAATATGATAAAAAAAACTAATATATAAGATGTTTAAGATCATTTCTAGTGCTAAAATCACACATAACATTGAATCATGTCCTGAATAGTAAGTCCTGACTCCTGAGCCCCAACTCAGCCTCAAAATATCAACAAAAAATATAATAATGTATCCCATCATGTCAGAATGTCATATACAATAAAATGAAGAAAATAACTAAAGTCTAATCCTATTGATTTCCTCTGCCCCTGTTGCGAGAAAATGCCACAGCTTTCCCTTTCCCTCTAGATGTAGATACCGGTGCCGATGTTGATGGAGATGGCAGTGGAGTCTGATGTGCTTTAGAAGCAAAAGAACTAGAAGTAGGAGCTATAGGAGGTAGACCACGTCCTCTACTGGTGGCAAGGGTAGCCTGGGCAGGTGGTGTCACCTCCTCCTCCTCCACTACATCCTGCACTAACCAATCATCAGCAGACCCCATAAGAGGCCTCTCGACCTCAACCCTCCATGCAGCAGTGGTGTCAATCCCATCCAATGAGATCACAGCCACATCAAGTGTCCTCTCAAGTTGTATCACCCACAATCGAAGATTGTAGTAGACGTAGACCATGTCATTAAGTCGTTGGGACTCCAACCTCTACAAAGAGCATGAAATAATAATTAATAATTATAAAAAAGATATTGTTTAATGAATTCAAAAATTTATTTGGAAATTTGCAATATTTTAAATGTTTAAGTGTTAACCTGTTGCGCTTCTTGTTGTGTATTTTTTCAAATACACTCCAATTGCGCTCACATCATGAAGAGCTACATGTTTGGCTGAAGATGCGAATGGCAAGCTTTTGCAGAAGGGGTACCCTGCCACCATACATTTTCCACCATGCATCTACAACAAAATTACAAATAAAATTTTAAATAAACATAAGAAAAAAATGGAATTTGAAGAGAAAATGAAATTTGAAACAAAGTTATAAACTAAAAAATCCCTGGCATTTTAATCGTCCTATCAGTGACAGCCATCTCAAAGCCAAATGTGCGACCTACCATCCTATATGTCTCAATTTGTTTAGAGATCTCTATACGTTGTTCTGGAGATCGCACCATCTTTTGGACACATGGTAAGAATCCATCCATGATCTCAGCATCAAAATCAAACCCACATGCGTAAGAAAATGCAGGGTTCAGGAAAAACCCAGCAGCATGAACGGGACGATGGAGTGTGTTGTTCCATCGCTCATCAATCACTCTCCATAGGAGGAGTTGTCTTCGAAACCCATCATCTCCCTTACCATCATCGTAGGCCCGAATGGCTTCTTTGGCCCTGTCCATGGCCTCATACAAATAGCCCATTGCAGGCTTCCCACCATCAACCAACCGAAGAACCTTTACCAAAGGTTCAGTGACGGCACACACCTCTTGCACTCCCGCCCAGAAGTCTTCCTGGTATGAAACTAGTCTGCATACGGCCTCTCCCTCTGGTTTGCGGCTCATTGGTAAAGCACGCCACTCCTCTGAAAGAAAAATTCTCTTCAAATCCTACACAGAATTCAAGAGGGATTGAAGAGATTTGAAACCAGTGGCAAACTGTGTAATGGCGGGGCATAACAACTCATTGTTGGTGGTGAATCTTCTCATCAAGCTAAGCACAGATGTATGGTTATATATAAATTTTGTAATGCTTTTGAATGAATCAACAATATCTTTGACAAAGGGAATTTTCCCTATGTCCTCCAACATCAAATCAATACAGTGTGTAGCACAAGGTGTCCAAAATAAAGTAGGATGCCTGTCCATAAGCATCCTGCCAGCAGCAAAATAATTTGCGGCATTGTCCGTTATGACTTGGACAACATTTTCTGCACCCACCTCCAAAATAAACACATCTAGCAAATCACATAAAGTTCTTGCATTTTTTATTTGTGCAGATGCATCAACAGATTTGATAAACATAGTCCCCTTGGAACAACTAACCAAGAAGTTTATAAGGGTTCTCCCCTTTTGGCCAGCCCAACCATCTGACATAACAATGCATCCTGTTTGTGCCCATAAACCCCTAAAATCCTCCAATCTTTGGGTGCAGTCACGCTTTTCATTTTGAAGAATCCGGCCTCTGAAATCATGATAAGAATGGATTTTGTACCCTGGGCCAACACTTGCAATAGCATCAACAGCAAGTTGGAAAAATGGATTATTCCTTACAATGCTGAAAGAAATATCACTCCAAAAGAGAAATTTTGCCAGCAACTTGTCAACGTGTTCTTTCTCAGTTCTTTTTAGCATTGAACTAATAGATAGCTGTGAACCAAGTGTGGTTCGAGGAACAAAAAATGATGGGGCAGCTAGCGGATTGGTTGATGCTGCAGTAGAACCAGTGCCACTTGCTTCAGCTGACCTTTTTAGTTGCCTTTTGATTTCTTCTTTGGCCTCTCTACTCTGGTCTAAATTTTCCAATGCTCTTATGGCTCTTTAGATGAGTTCAGGATTTGTATTTGTACAAGGCCCCACATCTTTTCCAGGGATTTGTGCGAGGTGATACTTCAACCTGTACACCCCCCCGAATATAGGCTCGCCACACAACTTGCAAGTCAAGTTTAGTCTATCATTCGGAGCATTAAGTTCACCATATTCCCAGAAAGGATCCAATTTCCTTGGCATGTTTGTTTTTGAACTTTGAAGTTGTAAACTTGAATGGTGTTTTGGTGAAGTTGTGAACCTATGGGAAAATAAGGATTACAATTTAGTATTTACAAAATTACAAGTTACAAATTTACAATTTAGTATTTTTATTTTTTATTTTTACGTTGTACAATGAAAACCCAAGTTACCCAACCAAAAACAACCATTCCAAAGTTCAAACCCAAGTTACCCAACCAAATGGCAAAAACAATGAAAAAAAACATAAACAATGTTTAAAAATAATGAAAACAAAAAAAAATTGGTTCTCATAGTCATACCAAGTTACCCAACCAAAAACAATGAAGAAATACAAAAACAATCTTTAATAACAATGAAAACAAAAAAAAAATGGTGCCCATACCAAGTTACCCAACCCAAAACAATGAAAAAATACAAAAACAATGTTTTTAAACAATGAAAACAAAAAAAATTGATCCACATACCGTTTCTATGGAGAAATCGTTCTGCTCCTCTTGATTTTCTCCTCTAAGCACTTGAATCAGCTTCAAACCCTCTTCAGCAACGTCTCCCAGCTCTCCTCTACCCTTTGCGTGCGACAGTGCAAATGATTTCATTAAAAGACCAAAAAAAACATTATAAAACCTCGCTGCCAGAGAGCCCCACGATAATTTCGATTTTTATCACGATAAATTCGAATTTATCGCAATAATTTCATAAAAATCGCGCAAAAAAATTACCCGAGATAAATTCGTATAAAAATCGTGATATTTTCGGCTTATCGAAAAAATCGTGATAAAATGATAAAATCGTGATTTTATTGCGATTTTCACAACACTGGTATTTATTTTTAGTATTTACATGGTAAATAACTTGTTAATTAATCAGAACAAGTAGGCAGAAATAAATCAGAAACGTACATGAAGGGTGTCTAACAGTTAGACTTAGAAATTCCAACGCACAGCAGCGCAGGGACTATGCAGTCATTGAAAGAGGCATTCTGGGAGTGTGGGGAGATAAGGGAATTTGAGGTGGAGAATTGGTGGGAAGGCTTGGGAAGCATTCTAACAAGATTTGTAGGTATTTTGGAGGCATTTCAACAGCAGATCATTCAAGAGGCCAAATTTCCCAGCTAGAGAGCTAGTCAAGCTCAAGGGGGTCGAAATTCTAGGGTCAAGCTTTGGCCAAAGTCTTTCTAGGTTATTTTGGGTTTCTTGAGTACAGGCCAGGATTAACTTTCCGAAATTTTTTGAGCAGTAGATAGGGCTCTAGCAGTTGTTCATTTCAGGCAACAACACCATTTTTCGGGTTTTACAACGCAGCAGTTGGGCCAAATTAACAGGGCTTGAAGGAGGGTGATTCAAGGATCATTGAGGGCTTTGCTAGCTTGCTAAAAACAAGCCCAGGTGCACACATTCCAACACCTTGATTGTACGCCTTTCCCATTTAATAAAATAAGTAGACAGCGCTGTTGTGGAAGCATTCTCGTGGTCTGATTGTCTATTTCGATTTTTGTGATGTGTTGTTTATTTTGCTTTGATTATTTACTGTTAATTTTCCCTTAGGGATATTACAGTGGTATCAGAGTTATAAACTTGGCATAGCCTGTCGGAGCAACGCAGTCTATGACACTAGAGGATAGGCAGACCGTGACATCCCAAAGACAGAGGTACAGGAGCAAAGAACGACAGCTAGAGATCACCCCTGATCCCATGGCGACAGAACTAGAGGTAGGGGAACCCAACTTGGGGGATAACGAGGGAGACAAAGGGATGAGGAAAAGGAGTTTGCCCAACTCCTACTGAAGGGAATGCAAGATTTGTCTCGGAACATTGAAGGGATGGGGCAACGAAATAACAATGGCAACAAGGACAAAGGAGTCCAAGGGGATTTCCACTATGGAGAAGGGTCTGGCACATCACACCACCATACATCTTTCCATGCCAACATGCCATTAGTCCAAAACACAACTCCTAGATCCACCATTCCCACGTTCCTACAATCTGGTGCAGGAGGGCAACCAAAGCAGGAGGAAGCACCCTATGGAGACTACTTCCTGGAGTATTAGACTTATGGGCCTGAATTTGGGAGGGCCATTACTTTCAAAGATTTATGCCAGCTGAAAGGCAACAACAAGTCCAAGGGACAAAATGGAGGAAGTTATGTGCAAGGGACAGACTTTCAACACATTGTGGGGAGGCTATTTCTCCCAACTTTCAGTGGGTCCTCCAAGAGCTCGGCCAAGCCCTGGATCGATAAGTTGGATGTCTATTTCCAGCTTAACCAAATGACAGAGGGTGATGCAATCAAGATTACCACATTGCGCTTGTAAGGGGAAGCCCACGACTGGTGGTTCCACAGATTGACCACGTTGGGGCATGCTAGAGTCGTTGCCTATGATGAATTCACCAGGAGGGCGTTGGAGCGGTTTGAGAGGAAGGACCCAGAGGAGTATTTTGGGGAGCTGACTATGCTCAGGCAGATCGGGAGTGTAGAAACCTACATCTCAGAGTTTATGTGTTTGTCGATGATGGTCCAAGACTTTTGTCGACACGTTTCGAACCAACTAGTGTGGTTCATCGTCAGGACAAGTTGAAGAGTCAAATCATGGCCGCATATTAAATAGGGAGAGCAGATCTTCCAAACGGCTAGGTGTGACCATCAACGGCTAGATTATATAATATTATTATAATGTTAATCATGAGTTAATAAGTCAAAAGGTAATAACTAACAGTAATAATAAATAATATAATATTATAATCATAGTAAATAATTATATTAATATTTCTTATTTAGTTAGTAGATTAATTTATTTAATTCTTTTTAATTTATTTATTCATTTAATATCCAATAGGGATAAGATATACTCAATGTAGGTAAAGTAAAGGGGGTGTTTTATAATAATATTGATTTAATATAACTAATAATCGAATGCAATTAATAAATTATTATTGAATATTAGTTAAAAAAAATTGGATTTACTAAGGTAAGGGTAAAAGCTTAATATCAAAATTATTAGTAAAGCCACCTAATGGATCTAGGGATGTTAGTACAAGCCAGGATTGATAATATTAAGATATTAATGTTATGGTATTAGTAATAAAAAGATTAGAATGAGAGACAAATTCTAAATTCAAGAAGGTCAAGAACAAGACAATTAATAAAATAAATTAACCACAGGAGAAACCCTAGGAGGATAGAAAAGTCATGGCTCAATGGAGAAGGATACAGGATAATACGAGGAAATATGGGGAAACCTAGAAAGCTAGAAAAGGTCAAAAAAGGGGAGGGGGGGAAGGGGAAGGCATGACTAGGAAGAAAGGGCAGGGATCCAGAAACTACTGATCTTCTAGCCGTCATCTCTATTGAGATTTTTTGGCCTTCTTTCAATTTCAATAGCTTCCCTGAATTTACAGTGATGGAACCTACGCAACCTTCACAATAACCTTGGCCTCTTTAATACAAACATGATGCTTGGTCTTTTCCGCATGCTCTGCTAATGCTAAAGACTTGATTCTCCCATGCCTTAGGTTAGATGCATGTTCGTTGATCCTTTGATGGATAGAGCGCCCTGTTTCCCCGATATAGGGGTTCCCACAAGAACAAGGAATCATGTAGACACCCTTCATGTCCTTAGGGTCAAAAGGATCCTTCACCGATCAGAGGGATTTACGAATGGTGTTGAGGAGCCTAAAGGTTGAGGGAATATTATACTTCTTAAGAATCCAAGCAATCTTGTCCGTGGTTCCCTGGACATAGGGAAGATGGACGCCTAGGAGACGTTCTTTAGGTTCTTAAGAAGTATAATATTCCCTCAACCTTTAGGCCCCTCAACACCATTTGTAAATCCCTTCAATTGGTGAAGGATCCTGTTGACCCTAAGGACATGAAGGGTGTCTACATGATTCCTTGTTCTTGTGGGACCCCCTATATCAGGGAAACAGGGTGCTCTATCCATCAAAGGATCAACGAACATGAAGCTGACCTAAGGCATGGGAGAACCAAGTCTTCAGCATTAGCAAAGCATGCGGAAAAGACCAAGCATCATGTTTGTATTGAAGAGGCCAAGGTTATTACCAAGGTTGTGCAATTCCATCACCGTAAATTCAGGGAAGCTATTGAAATTGAAAGAAGACCAAACAATCTCAATAGAGATGGCGGCTGGAAGATCAGTAGTTGTTGGATCTTTGCCTTTTCTTCCTAGTCATGCCTTCCCCTTCCTCCCCCCCCTCCCCCCCTTTTTTGACCTTTTCTAGCTTTCTAGGTTTCCCCATATTTCCACGTATTATTCCATATCCTTCTCCATTGAGCCATGACTTTTCTATCCTCCTAGGGTTTCTCCTGTGGTTAATTTATTTTATTAATTGTCCTGTTCTTGACCTTCTTGAATTTAGAATTTGTCTCTCGTTCTAATCTTTTTATTACTAATACCATAACATTAATATCTTAATATTATCAATACTGGCTTGTACTAACATCCCTAGATCCATTAGATGGCTTTACTAATAATTTTGATATTAAGCTTTTACCCTTACCTTAGTAAATCCAAAAAATCTTAACTAATATTCAATAATAATTTATTAATTCCATTCGATTATTAGTTATATTAAATCAATATTATTATAAAACACCCCCTTTACTTTACCTAGATTGAGTATATCTTATCCCTATTGGATATTAAATGAATAAATAAA
>APFE031459659.1:62051-85852 GCA_000404065.3 Pinus taeda | reverse complement strand
ACATGAAATTTACATGTGAAGTACACACACACACATATATATAATTTCAATATAAGGTTGACATATGATGTGCATGTATGTGTATGTGTATGTGTGTGTGTGTGTGTGTGTGAGAGAGAGAGAGAGAGATGGACAAAGAGGAATCAAGGTCTTGGGATGAATTCTTTTTCATTATAAATTTGAAGAAAAATTTTCATCTCAAAATATTGGATCTTCTTAATACATAATAAATCTAAAATTAAAATGAGTATACACTAATCATAAACCCCAATCATATCTATTTTATAATTTGTATTTTATTTTTTTTAAATCCAATATCATCATTTTCTTTAATTAACAAAGTGTAGAGTTATAAGTGAGTGCAGATTTTTCACAGTTATTTATGTTGTCAAGAATTTCTGGAAGGAAACTGTGTAAAGTTTCTAAACATAGTTAAAATTTTGTAATAAAAAGGCATTTAACTTAGATTTCTTTTATCAATAACATTTACATCCTGATAATTTTTATCAATAACATCTACATTTATAGGAGATTGGATAACTTTCAATTTTCAGGACTTTAATTTTAAGAATGTTTTTGACATGTACACTGGAGTGGCACACTCTTTAATGCTCTTTTAGTTAAAGCTACAATGTCATGGATCTCTGGTGTACTCTTTAGTGCTCTTTTAGTTAAAGCTAGAATGTCATGGATCTCAAAGAGAACCAAAGAGGCAAAAGAAACCTCTAATTAGAGTATGCATGTTCTCATTACATGTCTTTTGTAGTTTAAAAAATAAAAATGCCATGGATCTCTGGTGTACTCTTTAGTGCCTTTTAGTTAAAGCTAGAATGTCATGGATCTCAAAGAGATCCAAAGAGGCAAAAAAACCTCTAATTAGAGTATGCATGTTCTCATTACATGTCTTTTGTAGTTTAAAAAATAAAAATAAAACAAATTCTGTTGCACAAATTCTATATTTAATTATAATTTTAAAAATAAACAAATAAGAAAGGGAAAAACAAATAAAAAAAGGAAAAAGGAAAAATAATCAATATAAATAATTTAGTTGATATGATGGACATGCAAGCGATTTGCTACTCACCTTTAAGTAAGAGAGGGTACCATATTGGATCATCCTTCCACATTTTCCCTGTACATTTAAAATGCTCACTGTATCAAGCTGATCATTTATGTTTTACTCAAAATAAGGTATATCTAGAAACAAAGTGAATCATTCTGTTGGTTTTCTCAACAAATGGCTATTATATTTAGATCAACGTAGCTACTTAAATTTCAAAAAATACATATTCAATTAATTGCCTATCAAACGAATAACCAAACTGACATGTAGGAGCTAATCTTAATCATTAAAATGCGTTTAACATTATTAAATTATTAATCCTTACATCAAAGTACAGAGATTTAAGTAGACTTGCATGATACGATAATTCTATTCATTTCAAAATGAATCATCAAAAATTCAGCTAAGTTAACCAAATGACATCGATTGCCTTGCAAATCCACTTGCATGACAGTCAAGAATATATATATATATATATATATATATATATTATTAAACACAAAATTACGGAGAATGAACAAGATATTGTTTCTGCACATGAATGTAGCAAGCTTATTCCTATTATTTCATTTCAACATAACCATTCAATCTCTTTTTATGGGCTTCTAGAAATATGAATATATGGATGCTCACAGGAATCTCTATTGAAAGGCCCCTAATGCCCAGTAGGATACCAGCTATCAAGAACATACTTTATGAAACAAACAGATGTTGATGAACTTTCAATCAATTTATTATTTCAAATAGATTATTTATTGTAATAAATATGACATGGGTGATTCAACGCTTCTATTCAAGTAAACAGCCTTATTTGTGGATTGTATTGATCGAAGATGAGAAAAAAAAACTAGCACTAAAGAAGTGATCTATCATTGAATTAAAATTGGCCTAGAGAGAGAGATGCCGAAGCATAAGTATGACATCCATGAGATGCACCAATGCACATAAAGGAGAAAATATGCCAATTAAAAGAGAATAACGAAGACATAGTGCCATGTAAGCTCAAAACACTTCTATTAAAAAGCCTTGGTTCAATGATCTAAAAAATTATTTACAAGTGTTGTTTGAGTTGTGTATTTATACACAACACAAGTAGGGCATCCTCTCAAGAAGGGTTGTGGGTCCACACAAATAGGGCACACTCCCTAAGAGGGCTATTGACCCTAACTATCAAAGTTGACTAGGGTGGCCTTAACCATAACCTAGTAACATAAAATTATCATATTAATAACACAGTGATGGCCGGTCATAGACAAAGGTGAATGTTACACCATTCTCAACACCACCCGTTAAGATGAACAAAGGCCAATGGAGAGAAATAATGAAATGCAGAAAAGAGTGTGGGCTTATGGATTCCCACCTCAATACAAAGGATGTCTATTGCAAAAATATAGAGTGAGTTTATGGATACCCAATGCAACTACACATAAGAGTGGGCTTACAGATACCTACCTCAATATTAGATTGGTCATGGCGAAAATATGAAGAAGAGAGGGTTTACGAATACCCCACTCAAATAATACTAAGAGACACTAAATACCATTGATGAAACTTGAAAACACCTTAAGAGTGGATTTATGAATATCCAACTCAAATACACATGAATAGGCTAAATAAAAACAAGAAAGCTCAAATACAACATGAGAGAGGATTTATGGACTCTACTCAAATACAAAGGTCAGTTGTGGTTGAGATACAAAGGTCGGTTTATGGATACCCAGCGCAAAATAAGGTTGGCCACATTCACAACATCACCACCACTCAACTAATACTAAAAGACACTAAATACCATTGATGAAACATGAAAACACCTTGAGAGTAGCTTTATGAATATCCAACTCAAATAAACCTATAGTCTAATACAACCAAGAAAGCTCAAATACAATAGGAGAGAGCATTTATGGATACTTTATTGAAATACAAGTGTCGATTATGGTTGAGATACAAAGGATAGTAGGTTTATGGATACCCAGCTCATAATAATGGATACCCAGCACAATATAATGTTGGCTACATTCACAACATCAACGCCTACACCAACTCCACCTTCCCCCCCCCAACCCCAACTCTAAGTAAGAGGCCTTGGAGAGAATGCATTACATCACAACATCGCCCATTAATGTGGAACACAAGCCACATAATAAAGATATAACCCCCCACTAAATGCCATATTTCCAAAACAACACAACTCTACAACCTAGTTAAGGTGGCCTCTGGCAGACGCATACAAAAAGGATCCAGCGAAGCATGTTGATCAACAAAAGGTACAAAGTTGTCACAAGTTCTCTCTGATCATGAAGCTATAGAGTGTAATACATCCAAAACAAATCACCATCATCGAGTCGAAAGAAGAGATTGACTAAATTATCATGAGAAAGTACCTAGCTCCACCATGAGAACAAATGGTCACTAACCTAAAAATGTCACTATTAAACCATTGTTCCATGGCGACACCCACCCCCAAAAAATTTCCTTTCGAGACCCCTTGATGCACAAAGAATTATCAAAATTTGTTTCATGTTACCGCTCAAACTAGCAGGGGTCCTAGGAGGGGATCCTACAGAGCAACTACTAGGTCAAGGGGCAACAACAGAGCGATAACCCACTGTCACCTCAGCTAAGGCTCCCTACTCTTTACGGACTTTCACCGATGGGAGGAGACCTTGTATAATAAGGATCACTATAATGAATATATCAATGATAGGATGAAAGGTGATTCCCAAACCCTGTTCACAAGAGCGGCTCAAATATGTGGCTTGCTTGCTTGGGAGGCAAGGTGAAAGGCTCTCTAGGAAGGGCTAGGAGGATTTTAGGGGCTAGGGTTTGAAGGTATGACTTGCAAAGGAGATTCCTAGACCTCAAAACCCTTGTGGAAACTTGGTTTGTAAATGGGCTTTGAAGGATTAGTTTTGATTAGAAGTGGGACCACACGAGACCAAGTGGACCCAAATTTAGGTCAAGGGGATGGAATTAATCAATCAAGGGTGTGCTTGACATAATTGAGGAGGAGAAGGGGGTCAAAGGGGAAAAATTCTTTGATTTTGATGCAATGGCCCCAATGAGGTCACTAGCCAAAGGAAAATAGAGGCAAAAATCGATCTCGGAGCTAGGGATTGAAGTATCTCAAGATCCCACCATCAGAATCTCATGAAATTTGGAGGGCACCTAGGAGACACACAACGCAGTAGAGGGCAAGAGATTGAATCTTTTTGATGGATGAATCATGAGAAAATTGATGCCTTAGGTGACCTATGGCAGCTAGGCCTAGAAAATAGAAGAAGGTGAGAGAAACTGAGTTTTCAATGAGATCACCTATGGAGGATTAGTACCTTGTCCTTTGGGCGAGATGGATTCGTGGAGAATTTATAGTTTGGATAGATTCACCTGGTCAAGGAGGCCTTGAAAACAACTTCACATGGCATTAGGGCATGAGAGAAGCAACTTCAAGGTCTTTACGCTTCGATTTGCAATATTTGATGACTTATCAAGATAAATTTTGACACAAATTATCCTTAGGAGCATTCACCCATTCATACATGGCCCATGACATGATGCAATGCTATAAAAGATCAAATTTCCAAAATTTCGCATAAGAAAAGCAGTAAATTTCAGCCTAGTATAGTGAAAATCCCATCAACATGCATGTGACAAAAGTAAATAACGAGAATAGCATTAAAAGAGCACTTACATGTAAGAAAGAGTATATCCAATCATCAACATATGCCAATAGTGAAGCTCCAAGACAAAATGAAAGAGATCCAAACATCAAAATTCATCCATTCATCCAAACTCATCCTCCAAAAAGGATAGCGAAAATCTCACAAGAGAAGATAACCCAATCCAAGTGATGATGATGAAAATTAATCATCTCACTTCTATTCATACACTCTCTAATGAATTCGATTTAGCTAAATTGCCCTAATTCAGCCCATAAAATAAAATAATGTGCATAATAACAATATTTTTGGTGACAAGCCCACCAAACAGCTCAACAACATAATAAGAAGTCTCTCAAGAGGATCGAACGATGAAAAAAGTGAGTCAGTGGGCCTTTGAGGAGGCCTAAAGAGGTCCAAGGGGTGCCATGATAAAGAGTTGGACTCCAAACATAATGGACAAGGGGTTGGCCCCTTGTTTTCCAAGCAAAAACTTGTGGTGCTTCCAAGTGTGGTGTGGGGGCACAAGGACATCCTCATGGGTCTCCAAGTGGATCGAAAATGCCTATAGACCATCTGTAAGAGCTAGGATGATGATAAAATCCCCACCTCTACAGCGGGAGATATCCTCTAGACCCTGGAACATCTACCAAGTGTATGGTGCAAGTATGGATCCGGTTGGGCATGGTGAACTGGGTGCATCATCCTCATCCAAAAGGTGGAACACGAGCAACCAATGAGCATTGTTGGGGGTCCATGAAGTAATCTCTGCTATGGTGGAGGCCCATGGCTCTCAACGCTCACCCTACAAGTGCCAATGTGGCCTTCTGGAGAGCTAGGACCCCGTATAAGGAGACTAAGCCCCAAATGGAAACCCACCTGCAATCCTGCATAAGATCCAATGTGTCCACTTTCCTTCTAGTACAACAAATCATTAGAATAATCAAGTAAAAGAGCTTACAAGTCATGGAATCAATGGGGCATTTCATTGTGGCATGCCCTTCCATAGTGGGCTTTGGAATGTACAAGTGTCTCCAAGCTCAATAAGGGGGTTAATCAAGGACCCTATTAGGTAGTTTCAACCTCTAAATGGGGTGGCATGTCCATGGTACATCCCTCCAGTGGTAGGTGGCCGATGATATAGTAAATGGAACGGAGTGGGGATCAGGGGAAACATCTAGACCACATGTCACGGTACAAGGGTAGCTATAATGATGGAAGCACATACCTAGGTATATGAGTGTCAGAGGGAACAAATCGCGGTATGAGTTACCCCGACCTTTGTTTTTCCACCCTTCATATGCCCTTTGTCTTTAATTGATTTTTCTTCAAAATTGCTTAGGGCTCCAGGGGATGAGAGCATGATGTATAATATATAGTAGTGGATACCCCCTTAAGGTGGGGCGGTTCATCGCCCACCAGGGGTTGGGACAATCATGGGTTCCTTAATGATGGAGGGGGTCATCTAGGGCTCATAGGAACCAGGGTGATGGCCATGGCTAAAGGGTAGAGCTCATGTTTGGCTTTTTCCCACGTGCTTGTATGTCCCTGCCATCTTTTGCATTTTGTAGTACATTCCCTTTTGAGAGTGGCTAAATTATGCCTTTTATTTGCTTTTTAGCTGCATCAACCTCTAGGGCATCGTTCCAGGCCCGACCCAAGGTGTGGACAAGGGGAGGGCAAGGCTAACCACATGTGGACCCTGTGGACACATGTGGACCTGGATGGGAAAAGAGATGAATGGGTCTAAAATGAGTGGAAGGGGAGTAATGTAGGTGGTATCCAGAAGCGGGACCACGCAACCAAAATCAGGATATCCCATGTAGTGCCATCCCTAAAACTAATGGCCAATAAAGGAGATCCCATGAGACTAGGGTACAAGGGTAACCACGAAATTGGGCAATGGAGACAAGAATACACACCTAACCCACTCTTTCCGTTGAATCCCCCCACCAATCGATGCCCAAAAGTGCCCATGAAAGGTAAACAAAATTACTCAACCAAACCAATGAGAAGTTATACCTTTGGGATCAAGAGGCCCACCTTCAAACATACATTCATAACAGATGGGCAAGCAACCACATGGCTGATTCAAGTGGTGGAGAAAATGGCACATCGAGCTATCTGGGGGCTGTTGGCTGCCAGCTGAGGACCATCTAGGACAAAAAATTTCTCCTATATACACTACCCATAGGTGGTGGGTAACACTTCCCAAACCTTTAATTAAGAAAACCATATGTTTTCTTCTAAATTCCTTAACCCCCTTACTAACAATCTCTCAAAGGAAATCACCCTAGACCTAAAATCCCCCACACATTACAAACTTGTCTTAAGCACCTGTGCAATTTTCCTAATTTGTGAAGCTCGAACAAGCATTTTTAATTATAAGTTAAGTCACGTGCATCTTTCAAGCATCTGCCTTCTGAATACATCACATAATTGAGTTGAATTCTCTCTTCATCGAATCATCCTAGTGATGAACCACATTGCTTAGTTCGAAACGCATCGACAATCAACTCATTTATGTGATGGATTCAAAAGACAAACGCTTAAATAATTCTATTCACAAAAGCCTCCATTCATATATCACAGGCATACTCCTGGTATGTGGGTGGATTAATGGTAGTGCAAGTATGAGATCTACAATGGTTATTGACCCATGGCCCTTATATGCTTATCTAGATAAGATGTTGAGAACAACAAGACATCTCTCCCATGATAAGAGATCAACAAATGAGATGCATTCACATGAGATCAGGACAAGGATGATTTCTCTCCCACAGCGTCCACAAACGAATAAGATCTTTCTTGTTGAACACAATCAATGACATGGATCTCTTTGAATAAGGGTTTAAGTAAGGTGTGGGTGGGTGCCTTAGATCCTCTCATTGTCTATAGGGAGTGCCCATAGGTAGAATATCCCCTTCGCTCAGGTAACGAAGAGGTCTCAATCCTTTAGTATTCTCTAAGGAATGTAGTCGCTCAACCTGCGATAATACGGAATTCAGATAAGTTTCCATTTCATTTTGTACACCTTTTGCACGTTCCAGATCAAATCAATTCTTATCAGATTACGACCGTATGAAATGGCACCTCCTACTGTTATGTATAGTATGAAATATAGAGGGAGTAGACAGCAATGATACAATTCCCCTTACATTGACCATTACCAATTACTTAGATCAAGATCCAATGACCTAGAAAATCCATGAACGACCTTAAACTCTGATAATTTTTCATATATAGTCAATTATGATCACACAAAAATGAAGGGGGAAAGGGAATGAGGTAAAAAAATTGCCACAAATGACCCAGATCTCCCTAGGATTAGATTGATAACCCTAATTTTTTGATGCAAAATCTTAAGTCTCGAGGAATAGTCATTAATGATCCATGCAAAATGAAGGGGGCAAGGGAATGAGGTACAAAAATGGCCACGAATAACCCACATCTCCCTTATAGGATTAGATCAACAACCTTGATTTGTTCATGCAAAATCCTAAGTTCCAAGGAAAGGTACCCCCTATCACCCAACAGCGATAATCATCCCTGCATGATCAAATCAATGACCCTAGATCTATTGGTAAGAGTTTCTTCCACTAGTTAAAGCGAATAAGCACCAACTAATGAAAGGAAATAATCCCTTGGGATACAAGATACCAAATCTCCCCACCCAATCAACAAGTGCCACATGGCCAACCCCTTTCAACGATTGGTAACGTTTGTGGTAGTTTCATTTAATGAGGAGATACCACTCTTACACATTACATTATTTCAAGATTGGTGGAATTAAAGCATAGTAAAAAAGGTCATTTCCTCTATCATTTGAATGATTATGCCAGGAGAAATTGAAGGATTATACAAGTATTCTTTAGGGTCAAAGAAGAGACAATATGCAACCTAGACTATTTCGCTAGGTGGTTATGCCTTTACCCACCCCAAGGGTAGCCATGAGGCTACCAAATCCCTAGCACCCTTCAATCCCTTTCTAGATAGAGAATGCTACTATGACCCTCCTAATGTCATGAGAAAGGCCAAAGGAAACAAAACTTTTGGTCCCCGAAACAATGAAAGCAACCCTTGAATTAAGAAATTTGCAAACAAAGAATCATGGCTAGTGGTCCATGCAATTATGCCCGCTAATGAGTGGGACTTGAAGGAAGCTATTGTACTTGGTTCTAAAATAACACTAAAGAAAGTGTCATGTATCCTCTTACTAAACAATTTATAGAAAGGACAATTAAGGCCGTACAAAATACAATGCAAAATTTTGTGCCCTTGCCACAGAACTGGAGGGTGAATTGCTTCATAGATAATTCAGATAAGCACAAAAGAGGTTCTTGCTTGGTAATGAGGGCCTACCTAAAAAAGAAAAAAGCCATATATGGCACAATTCCCAAGGATGTTGAGTTCTACAAGATCTATGATAAATACCACAAAGATGATGAGGATGAGGAGAAAATGAGGGCCATGTCTCAACGTCGGAAGGGAGTGCATCTTCAAGGAAATTTGTTCTCTCAAGAGGGCAAGGAAAATGAAAATAAAAATAGCATTACTTATGGAAAAGGTCATAAAGCAACAAAGTTATGGGATTTAAAGAGGTAGGACGCCTATGATTAAATAAGGCCCCTATAAAATACTAAAGATAGGCAAGAAGTATGAAGGCCTACCAGTGAAGGCTAGTATTAAACGGATATACCATCCACTTTCCAAACGTCCAAGAAGCAAAAGAAAGATTTGAGAAATTGATGACAAAGTTGGGGAAAGTGACTACATCCTCTAATCCAGTAAATCTAGAAGCTTCAAGTACTACAAAAAGACAGTAGCAAGGCAATTGTCCCTCTCTCCAACAACAACAAACATCCTAGCCAGGACAACACAACTTTATTACTTCTATTGGAGATGATGGAGCAGCCCCTAATGGTGAAGGGAGTGATAAGGAGGACTCTCATCCCAAAAGAACAAAAAGACGTGAGAATTTGAGTAAAGATTTGTGGGAGCATTCTTTAATTTTGTGCACTCAAATCCCTTGACCCCAACCAACCAATTCAACCTCCTCTCCACATCCATGACAATTGATTCCCCCAACACATCTAGTGTTGATTCTATGCAGACCTGTAGTTCCAAACCTTCCATATTTGGGCTTTCTCTAACCTCCTTTCTCCATAGATCCTCTAATTTTGATAGAGGAAGAGAAGGAGAAAAGGAGGAGCTAGAAAAACAAAGTCACTTCATCTCATATTATTGATGTCACTACTAAACTCAAGCTCATTCTAGAGTATGACCCACAGTGAAACTTTCACTATGATTGCCCTAAAACCCTTGGTTGCCAAACCCACCTTGGAAATGCAAGCTCAAGATTGTAAGGCAATGCAAGTCAAGCTCCATTTTTCTTAATGTACCCTAGAAGATAATATTAAAATATAAAACTCCAACATGTCAATATATGACAAATATCTCCATGCCACCAAGAAAAATGATAGGTTGACAAAAAGTGGTGGGATATGTTGGTAACCACAACATAGTTTTGACAATCACAATGAAGGTCATTGAAGTAGGAAAAAGGGCTTCAATCTAGCTTTGAGATGTCGATTTTCCAGTTCCTTGGAAAGCCATTAGTGTAGGACTGTGGCATAAAGCTTAGAGAATGTGTGGCCCACCATGATAGTTTTGTAGTTACTCGAATCAACATTGCTCCTAGATTTGTGGATCAGATGGATGATGTGTCTTGTCCAAGAGGGGGGAAGCCTGAACAAACCACATGGCTAAAAAGAATTGCACTATATGACTCAAGCAACTGGATGCCATGCTTGAGGAATTCAACTTGAAACCCATCTTCATTAGCTGCTTTGTTGGTACTCAAAGCTCTAGTTGCTCTCTTGATCACTAGTTCAGAGAAGATGTGGCATAAGGTAGCAGGGCAAGGGATATGGGTGGGGGGTTATCCAGGGATTTCATAAAGGGAGGTGGTGTGGTAGAACGTGGTATGGGGGTCAAGCTCGGGAGAGATGGTGTGATGTCTAGCAAAGAGGGCCCACCAAAAAGCTTTTAGGAAGTGGCTGAGAGCATCACAAAGTTCCCATCTTCGTTGGGAGGGCAATACTCATTTTTTGCGGCAGAGTACACTATGGTAAGCTTTGCGAAAGCTAGGGGAGGAAATGCAACATGCGTAAGCATGAGGCTTAGATGCTTATGGAAAGACTTACATTCATCATCAAACCAATGATTCATAGGAAAGGTACTAGGGGTAGTTTTAAGGCGATACTTGCAAGTGAAATAGGGGTAGGAGTCAAGGGTTGCTTCTATGAGGACCGTGGAAAGTGTGTCGTATTTAGTTATGGTTGTGTCTAAGGCTCTAAAGTCAGAGATGGGAGGGAGCAATGTCTTGAGGCAGACATTGTATGTGTCTACATAATCTCTATCAAAAAGGAAAGTGGTACAGGCAGATAAAAGGGTGAAAGGGGGGACGGTGAGAGAAGGGGATGTAGAGGGGGAAAACGTGAGGAGAGCGTGGTCAGCCAAAGTGAGGCAAGAGACTAACAAGTGTTGAATCTGGGGGAGGAGGTCTTGGTCGGCCGGGACATAGTCAACTACACTAGCTCCACTGCTATGAGGAAAGCAAGGAAAATCACCTAAATCAGGGAAACAAGGGAGCCCGTTCAAGATAGTAGACCATGAGATTCCCCTAGCTGTAAGAGGTATCTCCCATAAACTATGAGGGGCCTATGTCTATCTCGCGAACACCTATGATAACCCACTAATGTCTGTTCCAGTTCCTAGAGGCAACGTGCATCATCTACTCTGTCGTGGATGAGTACCTACAAGTCTCTGGTGTGCATGTTAAAAATCTCCTAGAAGGATGATGTCTCCGAGGGAGGAGTAGTGGGAGATGTTTACATAGAATTCAAGGAAAGGGTCTCCCTCAGATTCCCTATGAAGTGTGAAGTGCGATGTGGCAGGCAGAAAGTAGAAAACTACAATGTATTTGTCTCGGAGTAGAGGGACCCACAAAAATCTGGCGTGTTAATCTGAAGAATCAAAATTGACCTGGCTCTAGAGGGAATCCCGCATAAGACATGCGACACCCCCTGAGCCTCTGACACTGTCAGACCTTGTCTACTGTCGACAAGACCATGCCTAGTGGTACCCATGAATCAAGGGTGGTCTCCGCATAGGACTCACATGTATCTCTATAAGGAAAAGGAGGTCATGCGACCCGATCGCATCATGAAGCATACTTGAGGAAGACCAAAATACAACATTACAATTCCAGCAGCCAACAAAGATGGTGTATTTGTGCCCCATATCATATCCTACATCTAAAAGGGACCATCATTTGGTCCACAATCAGGAATATCCCCGAGGAGCTGAATCTCGAATGATGGCTCCAAAATATATATATTTTCAAGGGTCTCTTTCTTTTTCAGACTTCATCAAGATCTTCATATCTTTCATGGAGATATCATAGTCAAATCTTCCAGTCCTTGGATGTCGATTGCCTTCTTCATAGTTAAATATTTCATGATTTCTTCCTTCCTTTCTTCACATATTTTCTTTTCAGGAACTTCCAATCAAAGTTCCTCTAATTATTGTTAACCACCTCATATTTTATATGAGGATATATTATGTTGATTTCATTTAGACAATGTGTGACCCATGCCTTCCTACATATTTTCAAAGGAGGAGATCCTTTCTTTTAATCATGCTCTCGAGACAGAGCATTTATCCATGTTACCTGCAATCACATGACATGACTCTACATTATCAAATACAAACATACATACCTCATTTTCCTTTAGGTCATCTACACTTCCTTCAGCAGCTTCCTTGATTGACAGAACTTTGATCCCTTGACCTGCTTTACTTCTTTTGACATCATACCATCCTTCCATGAATTCCTACAAGTTGGAATTCTTGATGAAACACTTACATCCTTTTGATTGGTGAACCTTTCGATGAAGATTCCAACTGAGGATCTTACGTATCCTCATCCTGCAGATGTTTCCTTTTGATTGATGTATGATGAGATTTGTACCAGATGACTTTTTCTTTTTCCCATAAGTACCACTTATGCTTCTAATGAGGTTACCAAGAGCTATATCCTTCCATGGGTGATTGTCATAGACTTCTATCTCAGCTATCTTTCATGCTTCTCTACGATGATGTCATGAGCTCTTGCTTTTAATGCTTCTATGATGCCATGAGGCATCCTATAATTATTTCTTAGTGACTTGTGATAGTCATATCTTACAACATAAAACCTGAAGACAAAAACTTGAAACGAACTAGGTGAGGAAGACTATCTCAATCATAGTAAAGACTATTTACATCCTCTTTCTTGGATTTCCTCTTTTCAGCTTCCTCCACTTCTTCGGTGATATGGGCTTCTTCTCCTCCCCTTTTGTTATTGTCCTTCTTGAGCTTAGGACAATCTCTCTTGTAATGCCCATATTCTTGACATCCATAGCATTGAATCTTAGCCATGTTCTTCTTTTTTTGAGGACCAAATATTCCAAACTTTCCCTTCCTTTTTGTCATTGTAGCATATGCTTGATTTTGCTCACTTGATCCTACATTAGTTTTTGCCTTCAGCCTGGTTTCTTCAATCTTGCATAGTGACCATAGAGCCTTGAATGGAGTAGCTTCTTTCTTCCCATAAATGCTTGAAGTAAAGTAATCCCATTCCTCTGCTAGTGCATTTAGTAGTACGGTGGTAATCTCCTTGTCAGATATTATTTCTCTCACATCTTGAAGTTGGTCCCTTATTTCAAATATCCGCATAAAGTATGATGCTATTCCTTCTTTTGATATCCTTAGCTTGTAGAGTTCTTGCCTTAATGATATAACTTCTCCTACAGTGCTTATGCAAAACAACTCTACCAGTTTGTCATATATTTCTTTTGAAGTTTCGAGTTTAGATCCATATGGGATGAGGGGGTCCTTGATGGATTCTATGAGAATCCTTTGAGCCCTTACTTCCCCTTTCATAAACCTTGCAAGTGCTTGATGATCTTCTTTTGGAGGTTAGGTGATTGTGCCTTTAACATATTCCATGACCTCATTTTCAATGAGATTTAGATCTATCCTCTTCTTTCATGCAAGAAAGTTTGAAGCCCCGACCAATTTGTTGCTTTCCCAAAAAGACATTTTGACAGATTCATATGTAGACATAAATATAATTACTTGTAAAGATGCTTCTTCCACTTGCTGCTTCCTTGAATTTGATGATGATATAGATAATAGAGAACTTCTTCTTGATGAAGAGTGATCCTTGACTCCACAGGGAGGGAGATCACTTTAGATCCTTTGATGGTGATGTCCTTGTTGATGATGATTGATGATGTCTTGATGCTTCTTGGATGATCTTCTTCAAGGATAAGGATTTTCATTTCAGATGAAATCCTTATATCAACGAGAGGGAGATTGCCTTAGAACTGATGACAATATCCTTTATCTTGGCTCTCTTGGATGAATAGTCTTCAAGGTACTTTGATTTGTAGGTCTCTTCAACTTGAGTAGGGTCTTCGTGGTCTTTTGAGGATCCCAAACTTCTTCTAGTGTAAACTTCTTCTTCAATCTATGGTTTTGACACTTCTTCGTAGATCTTGACTTTGCTTTGATGTCCTTCGATATTTGATCCTTGAGTGCTTGTGTGTCCCTTGATAAGATGCCCTTTCTTTGATTTGTCACCTTAGCTCTGAAACCATGTTGAGAAATCCAGGGCATTTCGGTTTAAGTGATTTCTCTAGCAATGATAATTGCTTGTGAATGCTTTTTACTTCTTTAGACTAGATTCTTCTTTGACTTAGATTATTATAGTGTTCTTCTTTATCAAACAACTACCAAACCATAAACAATAATGAGATAAGAGACATAGAATGTAGGCGATCATCTAGGGCCAAAATCTCTCCAACTTGAGAGGAAAACCCAAACAAATTCTTCTTCTTATAGTATCTTCAAGTGACGAACTCCAAGACCAAGACCATTGACCTATTAACCTCTCCAAGACCAAGTCACAAGGCTTCTTAGTTTAACCTATTCTTCCTTGAGTCAATGATGGTCAAACTACTTGCTTCTCCCTCCTTCTCGGCTATCCTTCAAATTTCGACTTCTTGGAACAGACCTATAGCCCTCGACCTCTTCAGAAACCCTAGTTGCAGAATGTGTGAGAGATATTGTTCCTCACTTTCCTTCGCTTTAGGTGGAGACTCTTTCTTCTTCAACTCGCCTTGAGAATCAACTTCTTTTTCTCCCTAATTTTGCCCTCTTAGTGTGACTCTGATATTTCGGTTCCTCCTGCAATAGACAACATCAATTTCTCGCACGTGTGGAAAGTATTAACCTAAAACAAATCAGAAAACAAAATCAGTTAGGATCCTCCTTCATTTGCTTGGTGATAGGGTTCTTCTTGTGATTTGCGCTCTTCTTTTTTTGTCCTTCTTGTGCTTGATCGAATGGTATCCAAATGGAGGTCGAGTCTTCTCTATATATAGTGGATTGTCTCTCAAAATAGGTTGAATTCACCCTGTACTTGGGCCAACATGCTTGTCTAGAAACATCTTCATCCTTTTAGAAGATCAACATGAGGCATAGCTTGTGACAAGGTATTGGAGAGTTATTGACACAATTAACTTTTCTTTTTACAAAGTATAGCATGCCCAAATGGATCTTCAATCCTTGACATTGACTCACTAGGCTTTATGACATGATGACCAACTTTAAAGGCTCACAATGGGACCCTTAACTATAAAATAAAATTCCTTGATCATGAAACCCATGATTCAAGCATTACAAAAATAATTTTATTTTTTTCTTTACATCAATTACATAAAATCATGATCACACATGTCATTATGAACACCGAACCTAGTTACATTTTTCAACAACAACAAAATTGGTGCTGAACGATGACCCTAATCTTCGAAAAAAATTGTCCATGGACTTGTACACTGCTTCTTGGATTGTTGACAAAATGTGGTCAACAGTTCCTAGAGGATAATTTGCATCCTTGAAACTATTAGTTTTTCTCTAGCCATGAAAATTGGTGGAGAGGCTCAGGCACATGAGTTCTAAAGAACCCATAAACCGTTTGATGAAATTCCACCCAGATTGTATTTTATTAAAATAATTAATATTCTTAATGGGGTTCCTAAGTCTAAACGTAGGAAAATTAAAGTATTAATGGGTATTAATCAAAATATGGGTGAGAATGTTCTAGAAAGCAGATCAAGTCAAGTTTTTAATCTTAGTCGTTATTAGAGACTTAATCTTGGTCGTTGAAGTCTCAACGAGAAAAGTATAAGAAGGAGGCTTGGGGTTCATTTACAAACACACCAAGAGAACGAATTGATCTAGAGTTCGAAATTTTTGGGGCTTGGAATCTGAAAAATTCAAACTAAGTAATCATTCTGTAGCAGAGGGGCAGGGATAGTTCGGGAATACTGGGCAGAGAGGCGAAGAGCCACCAATGGAGACAACGCAGCACCTAGAGGGACTAACGCTGAACCAGTCTAGGCCAACGCAGGCTTGACGCAGAGCCAGAAGGATCAGCACAAAAGGGAAGTTGCCTTCACGCAGAAAACTGGAACTGTCGGGGAGCTGCCAAAACAGTCGGGAGAGGTTGACGCAAAAGCTCCAAGAGGCAGAAGAGACAGCACAGGGCTGGCACAGGGCCAGCGCAGAGATGGTCGGGGGTTTGTCAGTTCTGCTGTTGGATCATCCAGAAACTACCAGGTGAAGTGAGGTAATTTCACTCAGTTTTCCTCCATTATATTTTTCATTGTCGGGAGGGCATCCAACATTGTATTCAGAACTACTGCTTAATAATATAAAACCTTCAGAGCTGCTGCACCAGTTTTCCCGCATTGGGTTTTACCAGGGACTATTTTGTCCAAAAATAACGATGCCCTATGTATCTTGTTCTTTGCTCAGTTTCTTGTTTCATGTAATCAAATTAAATTGGTGTAGGCTGCAGAAGTAATTTACTTTGGTATTTTTTAGAAAATAACTTGATAATGTATATAAAAATCAAGTAGGAGAAGTAAATTCAGTTTTGCTACAGTAGGGGTTCCTTGAGTATAGGAATTTTCACATGGTATCGAAGCATTGATTTTGAAACAGGAAAAGCAGATCCAGCACTGAGCAGAGAGGCTAATAGTTGCATTTGGCAGCAATTCGAATGCCCTTGAAGGGATTGCGCAGTCCTTGCCGGGAAAGCAGAGATTCCAAGGAAATCTCTCTCTAAGAGAATCGACAGAGAGGTATGATTTCTGGTTCGTGAGAGCTTGCAGAGGGAGAGGGAGTGACGCAAAGCCTCAGCGCAGTGCTTGAAGGGCACAATTTCTGTCGGGGTAGAAATCCATCGAAAAAGAGTGAAGACACATAGAAGGGGAATTTTCTACGAATAGGACTTTTATCGCCAAAAGTTCGAATTTTTCATTTGTCGAGCAGCAGACCAGTGTTGTGTAGTGACTAGAGGAGTCAATTCAATAGTTTGAGTGAGATGGCATCACATGGGCTCAGAGATCGGGACAGGATGGAAGGAGATTCCAACTATGTCATATGGAAGACCAGAATCTTAGTTGTTTTGGAGGAGTACGCTCTCGAAGCTTACGTCAAGAGTGTTAGGTTGTTCCGGCAGACAATGATCAAAAGAAGAAGTACAAGGCCAAGCAGGCAAAGGCGAAGAGATACATACTTGATGGAGTTCGAGATCATGTGGTCTCACACTTGTAGGGCAAAGATACAGCCCGAGAAATCTGGGAAGCTTTGTCTTCACTGTACGAAGGTCCTTCCAAATAACGGAAGATATACTTAGAACAAAAGTTGCAGCGGACATTGATGCAAAAGGGAGAAGGGGTTAACTCCTATCTTCAATGTCTTCAAGGCACCAGAGACCAACTTGCTATAGTGGGGTTTACTCCTCAGTCTACTGCGATGGTAAGGATGGCCCTAAATGGAGTCTCGGAGGAATGGCAAGTCTTCGTCCAAAGTATATTGGGCAGGGAAAGACTACTTTCATGGGAGGAGATGAGGGAAGCCCTTCAACAAGTAGAATTAAGGAGGTATCTAGTTAAGGTCAACCTCAATGGCAGTAGTGGAAGTGGCACGAAGACCGAGGAGGAGGAGGAGAACGCAGCTCTAGCATCAAAGGGACAGCAGAAGCAGAAGCAGAAGAAGGACATTTCGAAGGTGAAATGTTTTAGATGTGGCGAGATGGGCCACTTTGCATCCCAGTGTCATTTGAAGCAAAAAGATAAGGATGAGAAACATGATCCTAAGGCTGCTCCAACAAAAATTGACGAAAATGAGTTTGCCATTAGTGCCCACGCATCTCTAGGAAGGAAATGGGGCGATATAGAACTATAGTCAGGAGGACTACATGTGGGCAGAATCCTTGAGGAACCCACCTCTTGGATCAATTCCTTGCTACGGAAGCCCAAGATTCAGCAGTAGCAAGATGGACTTAGTGTCAGATGATGCAGTGGGTTGGCTAGAAAGACAAATACGGTAGCTCAGGACAAGAGACTGATCAGAGCAGAGCAAGGTTGGCAGCAGTGTAGATAGCACAGTGCAGAAGTCAGCACAGGCCCCTCAACACCATTCGTAAATCCCTCTGATCGGTGAAGGATCCTATTGACCCTAAGGATATGAAGGGTGTCTACATGATTCCTTGCTCTTGTGGGAACCCCATATCGGGGAAACAGGTCGCTCTATCCATCAAAGGATCAACGAACATGCAACTGACCTAAGGCATGGGAGAACCAAGTCTTCAACATTAGCAGAGCATGAGGAAAAGACCAAGCATCATGTTTGTATTGAAGAGGCCAAGGTTGCGCAGTTCCATCACTGTAAATTCAGGGAAGCTATTGAAATTGAAAGAAGGCCAAACAATCTCAATAGAGATGACGACTAGAAGATCAGTAGTTGTTGGATCCCTGCCCTTTATTCCTAGTCAAGCCTTCCCCTCCCCCCCTCCCCTTTTTTGACCTTTTCTAGGTTTCCCCGTATTTCCCCATATATCCCGTATCCTTCTCCTTTGAGCCATGACTTTTCTATCCTCCTAGGGTTTCTCCTGTGGTTAATTTATTTTATTAATTGTCCTGTTCTTGACCTTCTTGAATTTAGAATGTGTCTCTTGTTCTACTATTTTTATTACTAATACCATAACATTAATATCTTAATATTATCAATCCTGGCTTGTACTAACATCCCTAGATCCATTAGATGGCTTTACTAATAATTTTGATATTAAGCTTTTACCCTTACCTTAGTAAATCCAAAAAAAATTCACTAATATTCAATAATAATTTATTAATTCCATTCGAATATTAGTTATATTAAATCAATATTATTATAAAACACCCCCTTTACTTTACCTAGATGAGTATATCTTATCCCTATTGGATATTAAATGAATAAATTAATTAATTTAATAACTAAATATAATATATAAATAAAATAAAATAGATAAAATACAAATATATAATATATTAAAATATATAAATTATTGAATTAATTATTAAGAAGAAAATTATTTACTATGATTATAATATTATATTATTTAAAATTACTGTTAGTTATTACCCTTTGACTTATTAACCCGTGATTAACATTATAATAATATTATATAATTTAGCCGTTTTTATATAGCCGTTGATGGTCACACCTAGCCGTTTGGAAGATCTGCTCTCCCTATTTAAAATGCAGCCATGATCTGACTTTTCAACTTGTCTTGAAGATGAACCACACTGGTTGGTTTGAAACGCGTCGACAAATGTCTTGGACCATCATCGATAAACATAGAAACTCTGAGATGTAGGTTTTTGCACTCCCGGTCTACCTAAGCATAGTCAGCTCCCCAAAATACTCCTCTAGGTCCTTCCTCTCAAGTGGCTCCAACACCCTCCTGGTGAACTCATCATAGGCAGCAACTCTAGCATGCCCAACATGGTCAATCCGTGGAACCACCGGTCGTGGGCTTCCCATTACAAGTGCAATGTGGTAATCTTGATTGCATCACCCTCTATCATTTGGTTAAGCTGGAAATAGACATCCAACTTATTGACCCAGGCCTTGGCCGAGCTCTTGGAGGACCCATTGAAAGTTGGGAGAAATAGCCTCCCCACAGTGCGTTGCAAGTCTGTCCCCTGCACATAACTCCCTCCATTTTGTCCCTTGGACTTGTTTCCTTTCAGCTGGCATAAATCTTTGAAAGTAATGGCCTCCCCAAATTCAGGCCCATAAGTCTAATACTCTAGGAAGTAGTCTCCAAAGGGTGCTTCCTCATGCTTTGGTTGCCCCCCTGCACCAGATTGTAGGAACGTGGGAATGGTGGATCTAGGGGTCGTGTTTTGGACCAATGGCATGTTGGCATGGAGAGATGTATAGTGATGTGATGTGCCAGACCCTTCTCCATAGTGGAAATCCCCTTGGACTCCTTTGCCCTTGTTGCCATTGCTATTTCGCTGCCCCATCCCTTCAATGTTCCGAAACAAATCTTGCACTGCCTTCAGTAGGAGTTGGGCAAACTCCTTCTCCTCATCCCTTTTGTCTCCCTCGTTATCCCCCATGTTGGGTTCCCCTACCTCTAGTTCTGTCGTCATGGGATTAGGGGTGATCCTAGTTGTCGTTCTTTGCTCCTGTACCTCTGTCTTTGGGATGTCACGTTTTGCCTATCCTCTGGTGTCATAGACTGCTTTGCTCCGACAGGCTATGCCAAGTCTATAACTCTGATACCACTGTAATATCCCTAAGGGAAAATTAACAGTAAATAATCAAAGCAAAATAGACAACACATCACAAAAATCGAAACAGACAATCACACCACGAAAATGCTTCCACAATAGCGATGTCTACTTATTTTATTAAATGGGAAAGGTGTACAATCAAGGTGCTAGAATGTGTGCACCTAGGCTTGCTTTTAGCAAGCTAGCAAAACCCTCAATGATCCTTGAATCACCCTCCTTCAAGCCCTGTTAATTCGGCCCAACTGCTGCGTTGTAAAACCCGAAAAATGGTGTTGCTGCCTGAAATGAACAACTGCTAGAGCCCTCTCTACTGCTCAAAAAATTTGGGAAGTTAATCCTGGCCTATACTCAAGAAACCCAAAATAACCTACGAAGGCTTTGGCCAAAGCTTGACCCCAGAATTTCGACCCCCCCTGAGCTTGACTAGCTCTCTAGCTGGGAAATTTGGCCTCTTGAATGATCTGCTGTTGAAATGCCTCCAAAATACCTGCAAATCCTGTTAGAAGGCTTCCCAAGCCTTCCCACCAATTCTCCACCTAAAATTCCCTTATCTCCCCACACTCCCGAAATGCCTCTATCAATGACTGCACAGCCCCTGCGCTGTTGTGCGTTGGAATTTCTAAGTCTAACTGTTAGACACCCTTCATGTACGTTTCTGATTTATTTCTGCCTACTTGTTATGATTAATTAACAAGTTATTTACCATGTAAACACTAAAAATAAATACCAGTGTTGTGAAAATCGCGATAAAATCGTGATTTTATCGTTTTATCGCGATTTTATCGATAAGCTGAGAATATCGCGATTTTTATACGAATTTATCGCGGGTAATTCTTTTTGCGCGATTTTTCTGAAATTATCACGATAATTTGAAATTATCGCAATAAATTCGAATTTATAGCAATAAAAATCGAAATTATCATGGGGCGCTCAGGCAACGAGGTTTTATAATGTTTTTTTTTTGTTTTTTTATGAAATCATTTGCACAGTCGCGCGCAGAGGACATAGGAGAGCTGGGAGACATTGCCGGAGAGGGTTTGAAGTTGATTCAAGTGCTTAGAGGAGAAAATCAAGAGGAGGAGACCGATTTCTCCATAGAAACAGTATGTGGATCAATTCTTTTTTTGTTTTCATTGTTTAAAAACATTGTTTTTGTATTTTTTCATTGTTTTGGGTTGGGTAACTTGGTATGGCACCATTTTTTTTTTGTTTTCATTGTTTTTAAAGATTGTTTTTGGTTGGGTAACTTGGTATGACCATGGAAACCAATTTTTTTTTCATTGTTTTTAAACATTGTTTATGTTTTTTTTCATTTTTTTTTCCATTTGGTTGGGTAACTTGGGTTTGGAATGGTTGGGTAACTTGGGTTTGAACTTTGGAATGGTTGTTTTTGGTTGGGTAACTTGGATTTTCATTGTACAATGTAAAGATTAAAAATTAAAATACTAAATTGTAAATTTGTCACTTGTAATTTTGTAAATACTAAATTGTAATCCTTATTTTCCCAAAGGTTCACAACTTCACCGAAACACCATTCAAGTTTGCAACTTCAAAGTTCAAAAACAAACATGCCAAAGAAATTGAATCATTTCTGGGAATATGGTGAACCTAATGCTCCGAATGATAGACTAAACTTGACTTGCAAGTTGTGTGGCCACCCTATGTCCGGGGGGGTGTACAGGTTGAAGTATCACTTTGCACAAATCCCTGAAAAAGATATGGGGCCTTGTACAAATACAAATCATAAACTCATCCAAAGAGCCATGAGAGCATTGGAAAATTTGGACCAGAGTAGAGAGGCCAAAGAAGAAATCAAAAGGCAACTAAAAAGGTCAGCTGAAGCAAGTGGCACTGGTTCTACTGCAACATCAACCAATTCGGTAGCTGCCACATCATTTTTTGTTCCTCAAACCACACCTGGTTCACAGCCATCTATCAATTCAATGCTAAAAAGAATTGAGAAAGAACAAGCTGACAAGTTGCTGGCAAAATTTCTCCTTTGGAGTGATATTCCTTTCAGCATTGTAAGGAATAATCCATTTTTCCAACCTGTTGTTGATGCTATTGCAAGTGTTGGCCCAGGGTACAAAATCCCTTCTTATCATGATTTCAGAGGCCGAATTCTTCAAAATGAAAAGCGTGACTGCACCCAAAGATTGGAGGATTTTAGGGCATCATGGGCACAAACATGATGCACTATTATGTCAAATAGTTGAACTGACCAAAAGGGCAGAACCCTTATAAACTTCTTGGTTAATTGTCCCAAGGGGACTATGTTTATCAAATCTGTTGATGCATCTGCACAAATCAAAGATGCAAGAACTTTATGTGATTTGCTAGATGTGTTTATTTTGGAGGTGGGTGCAGAAAATGTTGTCCAAGTCATAACGGACAATGCTGCAAATTATGTTGCTGCTAGCAAGATGCTTATGGACAGGCATCCTACTTTATTTTGGACATCTTGTGCTACACACTGTATTGATTTGATGTTGGAGGACATAGGGAAAATTCCCTTTGTCAAAGATATTGTTGATTCATCCAAAAGCATTACAAAATTTATATATAACCATAGATCTGTGCTTAGCTTGATGAAAAGATTCACCAACAACAAAGAGTTGGTGCGCCCCGCCATTACACGGTTTGCCACCAGTTTCAAATCTCTTCAATCCCTCTCGAATTCTATGTGAGATGTGAAAATAATGTTTCTTTCAGAGGAGTGGTGTGCTTTGCCAATGAGTTGCAAACCAGAGGGAGAGGTCGTATGCAGACTAGTTTCATACTAGGAAGACTTCTCGGCGGCAGTGCAGGAGGTGTGCGTCGTTACTGAACCTTTGGTAAAGGTTCTTCGATTGGTTGATGGTGAGAAGCCCGCAATGGGCTATTTGTATGAGGCCATGGACAGAGCCAAAGAAGCCATTCGGGCCTACTATGATGGTAAGGGAAATGATGGGTTTCAGAGACAACTCTTCCTATGGGGAGTGATTGATGAGCGATGGAACAACACACTCCATCGTCCCATTCATGCTGTTGTGCTTTTCCTGAACCCTGCATTTTCTTACGCATGTGGGTTTGATTTTGATGTTGAGATCATGGATGGATTCTTATCCTGTGTCCAGAAGATGGTGCGACCTCCAGAACAACGTATAGAGATCTCTAAACAAATTGAGACATATAGGATGGCAGGTGGCACATTTGGCTTTGAGATGGCTGTCATTGATAGGACAATTAAAATGCCAGGAATTTTTTAGTTTGTAACTTTGTTTCAAATTTCATTGTCTCTTCAAATTCCATTTTTTTCTTATGTTTATTTAAAATTTTATTTGTAATTTTGTT
>APFE031459659.1:0-39022 GCA_000404065.3 Pinus taeda | reverse complement strand
ATCGCTCCCGGATTCGCTCCCAAACCGGGAGCTTCTGAAAATGGTCGCTCCCGCTCCCGCTTCCGCTCCCGCTCCCAAGTAACATGATGAGATCTTCAATTAATTTAAATGTGGACCATGTCCCTCTATCTGATACTATTTCCCTTGGTACCATAACTCTAGTAAATACCTTGTCATAAAGAAATTCAACAACCCTTTTTTCTTGGATATTCTTAAGGGGTTGTACTTCAAAGATCGATTTTCAAAGTTGAGATTGATACCATCTTCAATTTTCTAACCCTAGCAACATGGTAATTTATTACCAATCAAATTAGTCATGCAAATCTACTGAATAAAAAGCATGGCTAGGATTTTAACATAAACAAAATGATCAGCGAAAGAAACTTAAACACCAATCTCGTAATCACATGCACACAAATATTTATGGCCTTCAAATCAATCCTTCAGTCATTAAATTCAAAACTTACAAGGGTTCCCTTCCTAGAAAAATAGCCTACTGAAGAAAATACATACAACAAGAACCTAGATCTTATCTAGTTGATCAAGCCCTAGACCTATCCTTCAATTTCATTGGTTGATCTGGATCTCCCTTGTTGCCCCTTGTACCTTCCTTAAACCTGGCACACTTGAATGGAAGTCCTTCTCTAACCAATCATTGTGATCTCACTCACTGTGTCTTATGCTCAATGTGTCTTATGTGTGTTTTCTCTTACCCTGGCCTTGTTTTTATAAGTTTTTGTTATTGATTAAATAGAAAACCCTAATCTCCAAAGTGATTAATGGTTGAGATTAAATCTCAACATCACTTGAGATCAACAGTTGAGATTCATCAAAAGGAATTACTTAAATAAAGCAATTATGAAGGTTAAGGGTCAATTAGACAACTACACACCTAGACACTTAGCCCTGTGTAGAAGTACCTATCAAAAATACAAACATCGATAGTTCTTATGGAATGAGAAACTAGGGTAAGACCATGGAGAAACCGGCTTGATGAATCTTGAGCTTGGTATGATGCTTTGCTTGGAAGAAGACTTAGTTGTTCCATGGAGGTCTTGATGCTTGTGTTGAAGCAAAAGTAGAAGACCTAGGGTTTGAGAATTCAAACCCTACAATGAACATGTAGATTTGGAGGCTAGTGCTATAGATGCCCTACGATGTGCTTGTGTGATGTAACATGGCTAGGGTTTGTAAATTGCAAGGAAGGTAAGAATGCTTGTGTCAAGATTTTATGTAATACAAGCTTGTTGGAAGTGCCACGAAGGACTTGCCAATGTTGAAGCTAGCAAGTGGAAGATCTTTGCTTGAGTGACCAACTTTGGTTGGGAGTGATTGCTAGCTAGGAGTTAGTGACTACGGTTTTTTATGATTTCCCTAACTAGGGTTTGAAGAGCTTGACTTGTACCACATTATGATAAAGTTGTGGTATGTACTTGTCTTCATCTTTTATATATATATTTATATGATGAAGTTTCTAGCTGGCCAAATATTGTGCACCTACAAATTCAATTTTTAGCTTATGTTATCTTCTTGATTGAGTACATCTCAACCCTAGTTGTTTGTGTTGATTTAACATAACATAGAGTTGAATTGGTTAAGTGATATAACACATATCCATAAGATAAAGAAGCAAATTTGTTGTTATAATCTATTATAATAAGACATTCCAGATCTATTATATACCTTGAAAAGTGTGCCCTAAGTGTTGTAGCATTGTTGTATTGAAATACACTCACATGGTATTTATTCTCCTCATCTACCAACTAAAATTGGGTTGAATGGAAGTGAAATATTACGTTTATAATTCAATATTTCGTATCAACCCCATGACTGAAAGTTCGCAAGGATTAAATCCAGCAAACCTCAATTGAATGAGGTCAGATTTCAAAAATTGCATTAATTGCTCAATTCTTGAAATTTCCACATCCTCAACCACAATAGTAATACCTATAACCAACCCAATGCCTTTTAAAAGCATAACTATCTCCAAATTCAGGCTCCAACACACCATGAATTCCATCAAAAGGAGAGGAAACCAATCCTTAACTTTGCTTAAACTTGAAGCCCCAACAACAGTAAACATCATATTCAATGACCTCACCACAACACAAAAAAGTATGTTTTTGTTTGTACATTGTAAGAAAATATACTCTAAAAGAGAGGAGGGATTCCCTAACTTGCTTTGGCATAGATATACATGCCATGTCTATGCATCATGTCTCTATGACCAACCTCTATCCAAAAACAATTCTTTATTTCTTCCTTGAGACCCATATTCTCTACGCCTTCCCTCACCCATGCAATGTATTACCTCCTCGACTTGCACTCAAAGATAGTCAAGTCCATAAATGAAGTGCAACCCTAGAGGCACTTAGGAAGGTTGTTCCAAACCACCACAACAACTCTTCCTGATACTTTAGGCTAGCTCTCCTCCACATCAAGGAGGAAACCCTAGAGTAGAAGTGGATTGTCAATACTAGTGCCTATCTGATGTGTGATGGAGTTAAGATCAACAATCATTAAGGCTCGAACAATAGGGAAGAAGACACAAAAAAGCTATTAGAAGCATGTTCAAACTAGCCATATGCATATAGTTCAATACGCAAAAAAATAATGGAGGACTCTTCCCAAGATGTTCCTCACAACAAGTATGAACCAAGTAATAATGTGCAGCAACGAATAATTAAAGGACAACCACATATGTGACTGCAAATGAAGTACACAAGAGTAGGAAGCCTTCTTTATAGAATGAACAACCAAAAATACATCAATCTTCAAATACAATATCACCAAAGATCAAGAGACCCATGATGTCGCACACTTGACAATCAAACCCTAGCTAGGTTGAGTGAACAAATCTAACCAAGACATTACAACAACAAAATATCCTTCAATAAACCCAATGATCACAACACAATGAAGGGAGGAGGGCTTTGTTGCCTCAAAATCTGGCAGGCCTTATATAGGGGTGCTCTACAAGGTAAGCACTAGACCAAGTGACAACAATGAATTAATGGCCCACTATCACCATAGCCAATACCCCCTGCCCTTTATGGATTTTCACCGATGGGAGGAGTCTCGATATAAGGCCACCTACAAGAGATACTCTAGGCTTAGAAGCTTAAGGTGACACTAGGCTTCCAAAGGATGGTTCAACTTAAGTAAAAGGTTCAAACAATGATGAACAGGCAATTTGCATCCCTTAGAGAGGCCAATCTAGGGCACGTTGGGCCTAGGGCTTGAGCGATAGCACGCAAAATGGGATATCCTTAGGTCAAGGTACCAAGGAAAAGGTTTCCAACAATGAGTATTAGCAATCGAATGGAGTATGAAACCTTAAAGAAGCCCTCAAGTTGAAGCTTAACCAAACTAACGTTTCTCCTAGGGAAAATATCTAGGGCAAGAGAAATCAAGGCTAAGAATGGATGGATTAGTAACAAAGAAGGTTTATTTTGAGGCAACCAAGTATGATCTTGATGTTAAATCCCTCTACTCCCAAAATTTTCTCTCTTAGAGGGCTGAAAATAGAGAGATATGGAGAGCAAAGTTCAATTTATGGATGAAAAGAAGCTTGATCACCAAAATGACAAAGCCAGTGCCTAGTCCCTAGGTTGATGGAGTCTATGGGTGTTAAAGATTTGTTATATCTTGCAAAGGAGTAAAGAGGTTTTGATGCCCTAGCACCAAAACACTAGCTATTATCTTTGTGAGGGATCAAAGACACTTGGGAGAGCTATGGCAAGAGTTCACCAAGGGGATTATCATTCACATTCCATACATGAGTAATGCATACAATTAGGATATCTAGATTATATACAATTAATCTTCAATAATCAATGGTGCAATAGAAAAACCCTAGATAACCATTACATTCCATACATTAGATGTTAAATCAAAAAAAAATTCAATAACAAAGATCGCTTACAAGATGAAATGCATGTATAATCCAATATTTATCCCAGATAACTTCTCCAAAGACAAGAAAGTCGCTACAATATGCAAAGAACTCCATAGATCACATCTCTCCAAAAAGATAAAAGAAGCTAAAATCCTCCTAAGTGTTGAAAAATGTAACTAGTGTCGGTTTTCATAATTGTATTTGAGTCATGATGTAATTTATTTGTCAAAAGAAAGAAAAGAAAAATTATTAAGCATGGGTTTCATGCTTTAGTATTTTTAGGTCAAAGCCTCCATTGTAGGCTTCTAGGGTTTATGTCTTGAGTCCTAGTCTTTGTCATCATGTAATAGACCCTTCTTGGGCTTTATCTATCAAAAAAGAAAACTATTTCGATGTAAAATAAGTCAAATCGGCCTCCTCCACCAAGTCAGCCTAAATGGGAGCCAGAAACCACTATAAATAGGCAACTACTCGACTTATTTGGGAAAGACTATCAAGCAATTTGATATGCAATTGCAGGAGGACAAAAAGAAGTGTGAAATAGGAAACAGTGAAGAAGCCTAAAAGAAGAAGAAACCATAAGCAAAGAAGGAAGAACCTCATTTTCTCTCTCTTTTGTCTCACACGTACGAAAATATAAAGCTGGAGGAGGGTCGAAGTTGCAAGGCTGCAGTAGGGCCGAAATTTTGAAGTTGGAGGACCAAAATTCTGAGTTGAAGCTAGGTTGAAGCAGTTTGACTAAAGTTGGCTTTTGGTATTTGGTTGATCATCTTGGAAGGTTGACTTGGTGGAGTGAGGAAGGTCTTTTGATCAAGTCTAAGGTCTTGGTTTGTCTCAATTGGTGTCATTGATCTTCATTTATTTTAATTTGATGATTGCTTGATGAGAATAACATAAAGAAAACTAATAAGAATATCACAAGTAATTGTCAACATAAGAAAATATTTTTGCCTTACTGATTTTCTAACACTAAGGAAGGTCAAATAGTCCAAGTGATGATGATCCAAATGAAATGATCCTCTCCTTTATGTATATGAGGAGGACAAAGCCTAATATTAGCCTAAAAGCCCCTAGAATAAAGTTTGATCACTAAACATGCTTGGGTTACAAGCCAACCCACTAGCTCACATCATAAATGTTCAAACAAGCCCACATGTGTGAACTGCTAGGCTTCTAGGGCTAACGCCATGCATAGAGTAGCCTCCAAATGCCATGTCCAAGTGCTAGGAGTGGCCAAATGTGATGTAGAAGCATTTATAAATCATGATTTAAGGAATGACCCTCAAATCCACCTCAATGGCTCTTTGTGGTCCTAGAATCCGTTTGGGGCACCACAACGTGGTCTCCATGGTGTTGGAGAATGTAACTAGTGTCAGTCTTCATAATTGTATTTGAGTCATGATGTAATTTATTTGTCAAAAGAAAGAGAAATTTTATCACAAAAGAAAATTATTTATTAAGCGTGGGTTTCATGCTTTATTATTTTATTTAGGTCAAAGAATCCATTGTAGGCTTCTAGGGTTTATGTCATAAGTCCTAGGCCATGTCATCATGTAATAGACCCTTTTTGGGCTTTATTTGTAAAGAAAGAAAAATATTTTTGATGTAAATTGAGTCGAATAGGCCTCCTCCACCAAGTCGGCCTCAAAGAAGACAAGTCAGCCTCATTAAAGACAAGTTGGCCTCAATAAGAGCCTCAAACCACATTATATGGCAGCAACTCGACCTCATTTGGAGTACAAGACAAGCAAGTTCGATCTGCAGTTGCAGGAGGAGAAAAAGGAGAGTGAAATACCTAAAGTGAAGGAGAAAACCCTAGCAAAGAAGCAGACACTTATCAAGCTAAAAAGAAGCCGAAAATCTCTCTTTTCTGCCACATGTGCGAGTTTCTAAGTAGCTATAGGAGGGCTGAAATTTCAGATCTGCACTAGGGCCAAAATTTTGGGAGTTGGAAGGCCAAAATTCTGGGTAGCAGTTGGATTGAAGTTGGTTGATGAGAAGAGACTACTGAAGTTTGCATATTCATCTTGGAAGGCGGACTTGGTGGAGTGAGGAAGGTCTTCTGGTCTAGTCAAAGGTCTTGGTTTGTATCAATTTGATTTGAATCTATTAGTGACGAGTTTGACTGGGTTTTCCCCTACATAAGGGTTTTAGCCCTGACTGAGTGCCTACTTTTGGTGCCATTGATCTTAATGCTTTTGGTTTGATGATTGCTTGATGAGAAGAAGATAAAGAAAAACATAAAGAAAGCTAATAGGAATATAAGAATACCGCAAGTAATTGTCAACATAAGAAAATATTTTTGGCTTTCTGATTTTCTAACATGGTTTCAGAGCTAAAGTGAAAGAAGAGGAAAAAGGCCCACAGGGCTTTGGATTGACAGTGAATGGGTGCATCGTTAAGGCACTCCTTGCGATAGCTCACTAGGTCAAATCCCCCATGGGTTTGTACCTATCAAAAAAAAGAAAGGAGAGGAAAAAGACAGTTTGAAGATCTATTGAAGAAAGGGTTAAGATAAGGTTTCAAAGAAGACCATAAGAGGAAGGACTATTATGGCCACATCAATGAAGACAGAAAACAAACTAGAAGGAGCCACCAACTATAGAGCATGGTGTGAAAATTCCTAGACTCGAAGGAACCCCTACTATAGCAAATCTGAATCTACTTCACCTACTTGATTTTTAAATTACATTCATCAAGTTATTCTTTTGAATACTGAAGCAAATTACTTCTGCAGCCTACACTAATTAAATAGTTGATCTCTTGAAACAGAAAACAGAGCAAAGAACAAGATACATAGGACACACTTATTTTTGGACACAATAGTCCCCGGAAAAACTCAATGCGGGAAAACCGGTGCAGCAGTTCTGAGGGTTTATTATTATGCAAGAGAAATATCTGAATACAAATCTAGGATGCTCATCTAGCAATCCTTTACAAAGAAAATACTGGCGGAAAATCTGAGTGAGTTTTACCTCACTTCACCCGGCAGAATTCCAACTAATCCAACACAAGACTGGCTAACCCCGGTTATTTCTACGTTGGTCTTGCGTAGGCTCTGCATCACCTCTTCTGCCATCTGCGTCAATTATCCCGGTTGTTCTGGCAGTTCCAGTTGTTCCCGATAATTCTGGATTCTGCGTGACATACAACTTTTCTGCTCTGTAGTTGCCTTTATGGCTCTGTGTCAAGACTGCGTGGGCCCAGACCAGTGTTTTCAAAACCGTTTTTAAAAACCGGTTACCGATCTAACCGGCCGGTTAGCAAGGCCACCGATCTAAACCGGCTAAAAAACCCAGTTGGAAAGGCCATTTCGCCATTTTTTTGCCCTAACCGGTGAAAACCGGCCGGTTTAGGACAGAACCGGCCGGTTTTGTCCTAAACCGGCCGGTTTTAGGCACGCCCACCATAAAGTTAAAAAAGCATATTTTCACTGTGTTTCAAGGGTTTGGGGGGGAAACTAAGGGTATTTCAACCCTAACAATGTTGGCAATTAATGGTAATGTTAAATTCTTAAAGTAAAAGGTTTCATCCTTCTACTTAAATTTTTAACATTACCATGAAATGACTCAGGATGTTTGAGAGCGGTTTTGACCTCATTGGATTTCATATGGGGAAACTAGAATTTTAGATTTCACTCAAAATTCAGCAGACTTAATGGTTTTCAGGATTTCATGGTTTGGGGGTACAATAAATGCAATCTAAGCTCCAAATGATGAGCAAAACTCCTGATCTAGATCCCATTGTGTTGGACGATATTGATCCAACATCAGAATGGGTGGAGGAGACTGAAGAACCTGTGTTCGAGGCTGATTTTGATATCAACATGGCTTTAGCAGGGGATGATGCAGATTATGTGGTGGCATCAAAACTAGGATCAATAGCGGCATCAAGGAAAGGCAAAGAACCAATGGAAGGCACTAGTCATGCAGGTCGACAAACTCATGCTTCCATTAGGTCCACTTCTATTGTCATTGGTGGCATTAATACTGAGGTTGCAGATCAGGCTGAGACATCCTCAAACTCTGAACCAAATGATGTCTATGTAGCTCTTGATGTTGATCCTATGTCTAGTAATGGTGATGAACTTGATGATTGATCATGTGTACACTGTAGACTTGTAGTAGGCCAATGGCCTCATAGCTTGCAGCATTGTTTTTGGACTTTATAGGCCATTTAGAGCCTCATTTCTTATGCATTTTGCTATTTTGTCGATGATATGTATTGTACTCGGTGCCATTTTGATATATTCACCTTTACATGGTATATAAATGAGCAAACTTTGCATATTTTGTCTTTATTGGCTTGGAATCATGGTTCTACATCTTAAAAATAGTTTTGTTTCATTAGAAATTAATTATTTAATGTATTTTTTCAAAACCGGTTCGTTTAGACCAAACCAGTCCCGGTTAGACCGGTTCCGGTCGGTAAACCGGTTCATTAGGTGGACCGGTCCGATCACCGGTTCCGGTTTTAAAAACATTGGGTCCAGGTAACCTGGATATTCTATCTATAGATTCCCTCCTGATATGGCCTGATTTAATTCATACGTAGACAGCAGGGAGGGTCCTTGCATGTCTAGAGAGTACCCAAAAGGGGGTAAACAGTCTGGGGGGGTGGCCACTGACTAGAAAAGTTGACATGCCTAAGCATATCATTCAAGGCCGCCCAGAGATGCTAGCTAAGGCATGGGTCTTCCAAGGGCAAAGTGCTAGGTAGAGATACCTATTTCTACTGAAGCTATCTATAAAAAACTATAAAGATATTTTTATACTTTTGAATTTGTCATTTCCCTGCTGTATCTGGATCCTGGCTTTCAAAAAGTTGGCAGATCTGTATACATATCCTGGTAACATAAATGTACCCAAGTACCCAAGTTGCTCTTCTAGAAAGACCATGAACAGGCACCACAGTTGACTACCCATGTGCCCCAGCAGATGGGCACTAACCCATGTGTGGCCGCAGAACAAGCATCAGAGCATAAACTGGAGGGACACTTGGCTCCACGAAATGTGACAATCAAGGTGTACAATTATAAGACCCCAATAAATTTGTGTAGCCTTGCTGTTATTCAAGGATTCAGATATATGAAAAAGAACTTTGTATCAACTTGTCAAGGATCAAGTTTTACATCAGCGTCTCTCACCAAAATGGGGGATGAAGATGTCAGCTTTTAAGTTTGAGCTTTATTTGAGCCCTAAAATTAACAAAGACACATAGTTTAGTTATTGTTGAGAACATCTAGATCTCTCTATTGAGAGAAGATATTGGAAAAGCAAACAGCAAGCTCTAACTTAGTATTAAATGTATCTTTTAAATGATGTAAACTTTATATTAAATAGACATGAAAGTTGGTCGTTACTAGATATGTGACCAATGTAACAGAAGATGTTAAGTTTAGTGGTTAGAAGGTAATACCACCATAACCAACTTAGTGTGCTATAATAATGAGACGAGGGATGATTAACTTGAGAGAGTGGTAATAGTATATTGAGTAGCCTCACTTAGGCTCCCATAGATATAACAGCTGCAGCATTAATACGTTGTAAATTATTCTCTTCAAATATGTTATTATTTTATTATCTCTTGAACCAATATAAAATTTCACGTGTCCTTCTCTAGTTTTAAATGCTTCTTACAAGAACACAATTAAACCTTCGAGCAGTCCATGAGAATGCATAATTCATCCCACCTGAAACATTCCCAAACATATGAGAAGTTGCTGCCCATGCAAATAGAATAGGTTTCATGTGACTCAAATTTCCATCAGGATTCAGCACAGAATATACTCTAACCATATCAGAGACACATGTTTGCTAGAAAACAAAACAACATTATTGGACTAACATCTAACATTCACTCTTACCATATCTTGTCCGTTTGAAATCACTAATATCCTCCTTCGACAAGTCTTCATGATTTTGGGGATACATCACTCTAAAACTAACCTGCAAGGATTAATACATTCACAATTAGTGCAATAATAGAATGGAAAAAGAAAACCAACCTAGCAGGCATAAATCTGCAGTGTACAGCTTAATTAGATGCATTCTTCCTCGAGAGCCTCACAGCTGTGGTCCATTGAAATATCATGTACACATTTTAAGATGATAACATTTTCTCAAAGCTACTGAATCTACAATAATAATAGTTCACTTGCCAGTGATACTAATAACTCAAATCTTGGACGGAAAATGGTCAATCTCCTCTCCATTTCAGAGTCAATAGCTGCTTCATTTCCGAAAGAACAATAACATTCCCTGTACAAAATTGCAATTGAGGAAATATGCTGAACTAAAGATGCATTCAATAATCATACTCTTAGATAATAAAGTAATCTAGGTCAGGTTTTTAGACCTGCCAATACTAAGAATTCCCAACTCCACTATCACTTCAATTTTAATATTCTCACAACAGTTACCTTTTTGTCAGAATAGTTTGGAGACTATGCCAAAAGTTGAATGTCATTGAAGAAATGTCATATTCCGGGTGAGATGTAACTTCCACCAGAGCATCAACAATCATCATGGATTCAGCCGAACCTGAGGACAATAATTCAATTATAAATCAACAGTACAGTCTACCACAAACCATAACAAGCATAGGCTATAGCTGATCCTATGTTTAAACTAAAACATTACAAACAACTCATTTTTTATAAAATTTATAGTTCTCAAAGAAAATATAAACCAGCCAACTAAAAGATCTGTGTCAATAACAATGATGAAGACCCCATACCACTTGCAATCAACTCAACATAAGAATCCCCCATTTCTGCAAACAAGCGAGCCATTCCCTTGACAATCTCGTCATCCTGCAAAATGCAACTCTGAGATTAAAGAAAAAGAAATTGTACCTACATCAATATCAGCTAAAGTAGGCAACAAAAGAGATAAGCAATTAGAAATAAAAGACAAATAAGATGATACATTAATTATTTCCCTAAAATTCCAATCTAGATACAACTAGGCATATCAAACATAGAGGCATTAAACAAATGGTAAAGTATCCTTAAATCAGTGTTATCAGAACAGGAGTATAACCAGCAAAACTGGCTGGTATGACCAGTTCTTGGGTCATAATGGTTTGGTAAAAGGTTTTGAACTGAAAATGACTGGTTTTATACCGTGTTGTACAGCTGCTGCTAGTGACAACTAAGAGTCAAATTAATTAAAACAGAAAAAAACAAAAACCAATAAAATAATTGAAGTGAAAGCAAAAAGCCTAACCCTAGCAATAAATGGTAACGTTAAATTCTTAAATTCTTGAAGTAAAAGTTGACATTCTCCTCTGTCTTTCCTTTTCTGTCATTTTTTACTAAATTTTTAATTGCTTCGGGGGCTGTTTGAGCGGTTCCAACCTCATTGGAATTCATATGGAGAAAGCAGAATATTAGATCTCGTTCAAAATTCATCAGACTTAACAGCTTTGTGGTGAATGTATGGGATATCTTTGGTGTTTTATGGTATATCTTGGAAGTTTTATAGGGATTCTCTCTTATATCTTTGAAGTTTTACTACAATCTGCCATGTTGAAAGATTACAATTACCCCATATATCTCCAAGCTTTCCACTATAAACAACTACATAATAACCAAGTGCATGTTTAGCAATGCTCAGTTTCAAAACTTAATCAGTGATGGAGCCTACCTAACCCAAACTAGATCAAATTAGAGTTTTCAAGTCCATGTCTTTTTCCTATAATACTTCTACCTTTCCATGGGAATTGATTAGGCTCGAAACCAATCCTTAAAAAACATTTATCACTAGGATTTCAAAATGGATCAGTTCTTGAATATGTCGTTTCCATTGTGATTATTGTGGTCACCATAGATATGAAACATTATTCTCTAGGGTGTTGTATATGATAATGTTAGCAGCCTACTCCATGTTCCAGTCGAGTTCCGCATCTGTCTCTCCTTTGTGCAAAAAACAAGTTGAGTTGACTCAATTCCAACTCTGACATCTGAGTATCACATGGACTCTCAAGTGGACTGCATGTGAGAACGACCTGGCAGGTTTGACTCATCAATCACAAGTCTCACAAGACAAACCAGACCGTCTATGTCTAAAATACACAGGAAAAAAAAGTCATTTTGTGTTGACTTTTTAGTACAATCAAGACTAGTAAAAATTATCAAATTGATAACTACTTCCAATGATATAACCAGTCTTGTTTTAGCATTCCAACCATTAAGCAGTTATACATGAAAATTTTCAACCATTCACTTTTCTTCAATAAAGAAATAAAGATCACAGTAGACAGTACAACAAGAGGCAAGAGACCAATATTTAGGCTAGCAGCCAGGGCAAAATCCACAAGGTCAAATTCTGACCTCAATATTTCCAAGTCAAAACTAGTCAAAGGAGAGAGAAGAAAGCCAGCACTGGTCAAAGTTCAGGTCTGCATCAGAAGGGCCAGATTTCGGCCTGAGGTAGCTGAACAGAGGGGCCAAAATTTGATCCTGAAATTGCCTCAGAATCACAGTCAACGAACCAGTCAAATCTTCGTCAAAGTCTCAGGGTTGACCTGCAGTCAATGAGCCCAGAACAGAGATGTAAATGTGGTCAAAGAGAGTCCACAGATCCCTGGAATATTCGGCCTCCAAAACAGTCAATGAACTCGGTCAAACACATGCAATAGAGCCCAAGTCAACACTGATCAAACAGAATAATAGAAGATGATTAACGCAGAACAGAAATATTCTGTAACGAATAAAATATATAAATAATATAAATATAATGTAAAAGATAATAATCATAAATAATAGTTAGTTAAGCTAGTAATTAGGTTGAAGAGGCATGTCTAATATGACATGACTCTTCATGAAGAGATGCTTGGTATATAAGCAAGCCTCTCGTTTTCATTTGTAAATCATTCATTATCATTCATTCTTATTCAGACATAACAATATATAATATTTGTATCCTTATGGATATCTTGATATTCCAAGACTTTTGGAGTAATTAATTTGTAGAAGGAACTTGTTCGCTTCATTTGGTATTGGAGCCACGTTTGGCTGATCACCAGGCCTTTGGCTATCAACCTATCATCAACCTTGTTGTTGTCATAATTGAAGCGTTTCGCCACACATTGGGAGATTCTCAATTTTTTTAGGTCTTTGGCCATTTGCTCTATTTTAAAAAAAATAATAATAATAATAATAAAGAATAAAGAAGAAGGGTTTTAAAAAAAAAGGAAAGGGATTATATATAGTCTGAACAACAAACAAAAAAAGTGAAAAAAAAAAATATATATATATATATATATATATATAAGGTTTTACATTATTGATAAAAAGTGCATGATAAAGATAAGCGGGAATCTTTTCAAGTATATTTAAGACTTTTTAAGTCGTAATTGCCCGTGGTTTAGAAACCAGTGGTAAGGTTTACATTTTACATGGACGTTAACCGAGGTTTTAGAAACAACCCATGGTAATTGCCCATGGTATTTTAGAAACCAATTGTAATTGCCCATGGTTTTAGAAACCAGTGGTAAGTTTTACATTTTACGTGAAGAACATTAACCGAGGTTTTAGAAACAACCCATGGTAATTGCCCATGGTATTTTAAAAGTAAAAGATATTTTGATAACAATGGAGAAAAAATGTGTGATCTAAATAATTTTAAAAACAACCCATGGTAATTGCCCATGGTATTTTAAAAGTAAAAGATATTTTGATAACAATGGAGAAAAAAGGTGTGATCTAAATAATTTTAAAAACAACCCATGGTAATTGCCCATGGTATTTTAAAAGTAAAAGATATTTTGATAACAATGGAGAAAAAAGGTGTGATCTAAATAATTTAATCTTCACTGTACCAAGAGTCACGTCAAATTTTCTGAGAAAAAAAAATATTATTATAATTATAAAACGGGATACTATATAAGCCTTATATAGTTGATATAAGGAAAAGCGGGTCTCAAAAAGGTATATATATATTTTATATAATATAATTTCATTAATATATATAAATTAAAATTATATAATATATATATTTTCTTATATTATTAATTAAAAAAATTTATTATTATATTAAAATTTTTTGAAAGAGTGAAGAAAAGAATAAATAATAATATAATATTAAATATATATATTATAATATATAGATTAAAAGGAATATATAAAACAAACAAAAAGGAAATTTATAAAAAGAGAGTAAAAAAGGAGAAGAGAATATATCATATAAAAAAATAGAAAAATAAATAAATTGTTGAAAAAAAACAAAAAGAAAAAGGGGAAGATAAAAGAAGTGAAGAAAAAGAAAAAATATGGAATCCATGAGTAAGGAACAAAGACAATCAAGTGAAGAAAAAGAAAAAATATGGAATCCATGAGTAAGGAACAAAGACAATCAATGGCAAGACATATAGAACAATTAATTACAAGAATGGAGTGACATATAGAACAATTAATTACAAGAATGGAGTGAGAACAATTAATTACAAGAGATATAGAACAATTAATTACAAGAATGGAGTGAGAACAATTAATCACAAGAATGGAGCGAGAACAATTAATTACAAGAATGGAGCGACGGGCTGAGGAGAGAAAGAGAATGGATTCCTTCTTTTCTTTACATCCATCATCACTTCCATAGAATGATGTTATCCAGTGTACCGAGAAAGTGCAGCTAAAAGATTAAGAGAATGACAAAATAGCCAAAATTCAACAAAGCAAGGAAGTGTTAGAACGGGAACATAAAAATCTTATGGATATACATTACAAAGAAATAATGGAAAAGGATGAAGAAATTTCTCGTCTCAAGGACCACGTCGAAAAATTACTGGCACAAGTGAAGAAGACTAAAGTCTCAAAGAAAGAACTCAAGCAGCATTTATCAAAACAAGAAGAGGAAAATTTGCGTTTAAAGAACCTTGATAAAAATTTATTAGAACAAATCAGAGATCTAAAAGATGAAAAACTTAAAATTCAAAACACTAAAAATAAGGTTGATGAATCAAAAACCAAAGAACTTTTACGTCTGAGAAACCATAATCAAAGTCTGCTCAATCAAACTAAGAAACTTAAGGACGATAAGAAAGCATTAAAAGATAAGTTGGAACAAGTCACTCAAGAAGAAGTATCGAAATCCCTAGTCACAACAGTTCAAGTTGAAAATAAGGGAACAAATACCGATCCAGTGAATATGACAACTCAAAAGGACTAGTCAGTTGAAGAAAAGACACACGTAAATGTTGCAGCTCAGGCAATAGACATCCCAAGTGAATGTTCCATAACCAATTCGACAACATCTTCGCAAGAAGAAAATCTAAAAACTTTATATCGACATCCGAATCATGAGAATAGACAAATCAACCAAGCTGTGTATCAGGACCATTCAAACTGTAGACAACAAATTAATGTTTCAGAGAATAATGATGTAACATCAATTCCGTCTTATGCTGACAAGTTGTTACAAAATTTTAGTGACCAGAATGCTATACAGAAGATTAATCTGGGATGGTCTGATCCCTTCTCAATGCGACAATTTTGTTTGTCACTAAGAAGACCTTATCAACTTGTATCGTCGAGGATGACTATTCCGAGACAAAAAGACTTTCGAAGCAGAAAAAGAGATCAAGCCTTTTTCATCGACAAGCTTTGCGGACAAAGCTTTTTGAGGAAGAAGGCAATGTAACAAATAAAATATATAAATAATATAAATATAATGTAAAAGATAATAATCATAAAAAATAGTTAGTTAAGCTAGTAATTAGGTTGAAGAGGCATGTCTAATATGACATGACTCTTCATGAAGAGACACTTGGTATATAAGCAAGCCTCTCGTTTTCATTTGTAAATCATTCATTATCATTCATTCTTATTCAGACATAATAATATATAATATTTGTATCCTTATGGATATCTTGATATTCCAAGACTTTTGGAGTAATTAATTTGTAGAAGGAACTTGTTCGCTTCATATTCCTTTGACTCCTTCGCACATGTGAACTCCCCCTGTGATTTGATATCAAATGGATGGATGTGAGATGTGCCAAATGAGCTCCAACGAAGTTCTATTTATATGTGTCTTAGGAGGTGGTATTTCCACATGTGGGGCCGACTCGTGTACTTTAGGCCAACTTGGTCAAACATCAAAATATGAATTTTTCTCCATGTTTTGCCAAAGAAAACACTGACCATAGCTAACAATCCCTCTTAGCGAGGGATGTACTTTTCAAACTCTCTCAAGATCAATCTCCCTGTAATGTCCCAAACAGGTTATTTTTCTAAATTTGCAGAAATCGAACTAAACCCAAATTTCACCATTAAATTATCATTCATTTAACAGAAGATTGCCATGTAAAATATAATAGATAAAGTGCATGTGATTCCATAAAACGATAGGCAGAAAATAATCTCAACTTTATTATAACATAAACCAATGTTTTAAAACTCTGACTTCGACTCCGACTCAGTCGAGGGTCGACTCTAACTCGGTATCGACTCGGTCGGCTCGATTTCAATGACTTGGTCGTTGTAAAAAATGCATTAAATATTTACTTTTTTTATTAAAAAACATAATTTTAAAAATTTTCATCCATGTTTCTAAATGCACAACATTAGAATATAGATAGATGACAACATATGATCAAAGTAGGTTCATGAATATATCCATTATATCAAAATGGCACCCAGTACACTATCCAATACATACATGATGATGATATAGAGATCAAAACAAAAACGCATAACCAGGGAGGCTAGAAATGGCATTAACCTCCAAAATAGATTGTAAATCATCAAGGAACTAATACAAGGGTCCAAGAGTGTTCCTCACCCCAAGAAAGTCCCAAAGTGCATGTGTACATCTTCAAAAGGTGCATCCTCCACCATGATGTGATCTAGGAGAGACCCTATGTCACCCTTTCCAAGCATGTGAGTGACATGGCACCCCTAAGGGTAAGCATTGGCATCAAAGAGGGATGTGCTAGCCCTCCTAAGTCATCTCAATGATAACCATCCTCATTTGTGCTTTGGAAGAAGGCACCATCCACCAAAATACGGTCAAGGCCAGCCAGGGGGTATCTTCAGTCCATTTGGGCATATCATCAAATAGTCCAACGTCCAAGCTTTTAAGTTTAGTGTTTTAGCATTTGGATGCTCATCAAGGGGTGTAGCATCACATGGAATCAACTGAAGGCTCGATGCTCATCTTTGGAGGGCCAAGATTGGGGCCACAAAGTTAGGTTTGCTTTAAGAAAGGGGCAAAGAACCGATTGGAAGGTTTTGAAGAAGAATGAAGCTACCCTTAAGGAATCTCTACTACATATGTGATACCAACTAAACAAAACTCTCAAGATCAAGCAAGATAAACTTATTTAGGGACAAAAAACCATTAAAGTATCATCGTGAAAACCTTGGCGTCCCCCAAAAGCAAAAAAAAATTAAAAAAATCGTTGTTTTTTAATTCACATGCCGCTGTCATCCACCCCTGCCGAACCAGTTCACTGGCCGAGTTGACCCGATGAGGCCTTAACTCGGACCAACTCAGCCGAATCGGTTCCAAGCCGGCTGAATCTTAAAACACTGATATAAATTGGGGTTTACATGTTGATACAATAAAATAGCTAAGATGGGAAACTGACCTGAAGAATCTGCTCCACTACTAGGCCCTCCAAAACTGAACTAAAATATCACTGTTGAACTCACCTGCGAATTCTGGATGAGTTCACCAAGGGGAGATGGGTACTCACCCAATCTCAGTAAATAACCTGAGGGTTTCCGTCCTGAGACTACTGCGGGAGTAGAGAGACGGGTTCTCAACCTCTCATACAAGAAGAAATAACAAATCCAAGATGTCCTCCAATGGCCTCTTCCTCCTATTTTATAGATCTAATGAACCCATCTAGAACCTCCTATTTTATTATTATTTTAATCATGGAGCACTTTTCCCTCTTTTATTTTAATTAAAATATTTTTTCTAATGCAGTAAAAGGGTAAAGCGGCCAACATGTCTCCTCAGGTCACTGAAACTCATATCTAACCATCCCATCTTGTCAAGTATTCCCCCCGGAATACCACCTTAAGTGTAATTAATTGAGTCAGGCCCAATAATAACTTTGTTTTTGAAAGTTGCCGGAATGCATCAAAATGAAAGGCAAATTGTGCAAATGATGGAATATACCAAGCAAATGCCATCAAACTTCACATAAACTCCTCAAAATCCCTCCAAAATCCCCTGGGTCCGCTAAATCATCACTAGTGACTCATCATCCTGAATGTCTCCCATAGGGTCCAATGACTGCTCACCATACACACTTGAACATAAATCTGGCCTGCTGTCAACAACTCCACATGACTCATGCTTCTCAGAGGTATCCTCATAAGAACCCATGGACTCACATATAGAATTAGAATCCTCATCCTGAAGGTCAGAAAGAATCTCCTACTAATCCACCCTTGTCATCTCCTCAGCGTCACTCAAGCATGAGTGGTTAGGTCCCCAAGGTTCCTTGCAGATGAAGCAAAGACCCTTCATCCTCAGCGCATTCCTACTGCATGGTTGGTCTCCACCAATCCTCTGCAACTCCTCTTGGGTCAACCGTCTCCTAAACAACCCAATAAGCAACTCCTCTTGGGTCAACCATCTCCTAAACAACCCAATAGTCTGCTTAACCAAGATTTCAGCTAGTTCATAAGCAGCTGGTGAGACCAATTGTTCTCGCCTCCAAATGGCGAACAATCTAGATTGCAACTGTTTGCAAATGATGTCACCTTCAACTTGTCAGGAAGATAAGATATCTTGCATTTTGGCTTTTACTTCCTTAGGGTGATGCTCCCTGATGTTGGTGAAGAAAAATTGGCACATCTGAAGGATCAAATCATCCTGCTCTAGATCAAGCATGACTATGTAAGATCTGATTTTGGCCATAGTATCTAGGATCATACACCTTCTATCAAAGTTTGAGCTCCAAGTGTCATGCAGCCCTGAATAGCATTCTTCAATCAAATGAAATACCTTATTCCTGATGTCATCATTATAAGGAAGATAGGGTGCTACTATCCTCATAATATTGCTGAAATAGGATGCAATGATAAGCTTGGTTTTTTCCCCGAATGCTCCAAAAATCTGGCTTGTACCAATGCAGGCATAGCTGGTTCCAAAGCCCAATTTAAACTCCAATCAGATTGATCCACCTTGGAAAGATAGGTTTCCAGCTCTTCCAATATGAGGTCATCACCTGATCTCCCAGCCTTTAAGTCTGACCCAAGTATAAAAAGCCAATTCCCTACTTCTTTTTCTTTTTGTAAGTCTCTCGGATGCCTTTGCTGGAGCATATTATGGACCTTTCCGGTGAAAGGTCTGTTGTTCCTCCTGATTTTTTGGTCCATTCAGATATTGTTGTGCTGTTTTAAATGCCCCATATTTCAACTAGCTCACTCAATGAAGATGTTAGACTCATATCTCAGCATAGATTCTGTTCTTAATCATACAATTCAGTGACAACAAGCAGCCATGAAAATGCTTCAGATACATAACACAGCAATATAAAGGAAGGTTGTGACTACCGCTGTGAGATTCAAGTAGAATGTCTCTGTTATGACAGTAGTTTTATGAGTGTATTTGGTATACTTCTTTTGGAAGATTTTCGCAAACAGTTAGGAGACAACTTCCTGTAGGTGATTTTTTTTATGAATTTTGTTCTCAGGACAGTTTATAAAATGTTCCACAATAAGGCTCACAACCGAATCTCCACTGGCATACATTCACAGGTTATATGGTTTGTTTCACTAGGGAGTTTTCACAAACACTTTGCAAACATTGTACTGTAGGTAACCTATGGTAGTTTGTACCAAATGCATGTGATAAGGAACTCAGGAATAACTGATATTTACCCTGGTATTGAGATTAAGAGTACTCACACCACTGAGATGTTGTTTCAAAAACAATAATAGAGGTCTGAGAAAATAAATACCAGTGAACAGTGCTAATTGTGATGGTTGAAGATAAGCGCCATAATAGGAAAACTCCTCCGGAGTTGGTCCGCTGGTGTTTGGCTCAGTACTGCAATCTTACCTTCAATCGGCTTTTCAGTGAGTCTGTCCCACTGCTATAAGACTCAGTGTTGTGCCCACATGGATCGACCCCAATAAAAATTGCGGGCTCGGCATCAACAATAGTGACTTTAGCTTCCGCCAGCTCTGTGACCATCTCTGCAACTACAAAAAGATCAATAGAGACCATGCTCTCTGCCCCCAACTCTTCCTTGCTGCGACAAACTCTAAGCGTTTTGACAATTCCGCCTCATGTATTTGGTCAAACTTTTAAACTGTTCCACGTTTCAGCATCTCGGTCACAATCAGCCTTTGACCCGACCTCTAGAATGGTGACTCAACACCCAGCATGAGTTGGCTTACTACAACGACTTCCCATTTCCATGGCGACTCGACTGGGTTCTCGGGTGTGGGCCAGTTGTTACCCCCTTGCATCCAACTATGCATGAATTGTTCTGAAAATTAATTGACATTGTTTATAGTCACTAAAAATTTTGATGCACACTCTCCCCAACTCATCGATGGATTGTACCATACTCCCGACGGTTTCAATGCTGATCAGTATGCACTTGTATCTAGTTTACGTTGCTGACTAATCGCACAGAACAAAGCCTCTGCTCCGGTTGGATGCATCCTCGCACTGGTGGTAAATCGCTTACCAGCCAGGTAACACATCCTCATAGCCAGCAAATGCTTAGAAAAATTGTGCTCTCATCCTCACAACAAAAAAACCACGAACAAAAGCTTCAACGATTATTTTCAACCCCTCTGAAAATGATGTTGGTGTCTTCAGCCACCTGTAAATAATTTTAGCTTGTTCACAATAGCTCAGTGCCCAAGGCAGTATGAAACATGTCACCCTTGCTAGTGGTTGATTCAACCATCAACTGTGCCGTAACTAGATTTCAGATTGATTGAAATATTTGACCTTTACAGCCTCTCTACTATGCGATTGCTCTAAATCTGGTTTAATCTTTGTGCAGGTTGTTGATTTCTGGCAGCATCGGATGTGCTCTTGGCCTCAAAATTTGCAGAGAGGCTAGGACACATGCATTCCACAATACCCATAACTCGTCTTGGAAAGTTCCACCCGGAGATAGTTTTATTAAAATAATTAATTTTTTTTAATGGGTGCCTAAGTCTAAACTTAGGAAATTAAAATAATTAAAGGGTATTCAAACTGTGGGTGAAACTTCTAGAAGAAGACAAGGATCAAGCCAAAATGATCTGAGCCATTGATTAGAATCTAATCTGGGTCATTGGTTTTCAACTGGAGGATTATAAGAGGAGACTTGATGGGCATTTGGAAAATACATCGAGTGAGAGATGAGAGACCGAATTTCTGAAGAGAACAACACAGCAATTGCTAGAGAGAAGTTCCAAGTGATTTCTTGCAGTGAGGGGCGAGGATAGTTCCGGTTTGGAGATTTCTCCTGATCCGGGAATACTCAACAAAGGATGCAGAGAGAGATCTTGGAGAGGCAGCGTAGAGGCTACGCTGGGCAGCGCAGGCTGACACAGAGGCTATGCTGGGCAGCGTACTCTGACGTAGAGGCAACGCAAAGCCTTGAGGAGATCTGTATATTTGCTGGAGAGGTCAATTTTTGACGCCGGAAGCCGACGTGTGAGACCAGGAGGACAGAATCGAAGTCTCAGAGGCAAATCAATCAGCAGAAGGGGTGATGCAGTCCCTAGAAGTTGTGACACTAGGCCTACGCAGAGACAACAAGGGACAAGCCATTTTGTGGCTGAATCAATCGAGATCGCCAGTGATAGTGTGAGGTATTTCTCACTAATCTTTTGTTAGTCATATTCTCTGTACTTGCTAGCCAGCAAGGCATCTAGAGACTGTATTCAGAAAATTATTGCTTAATAATACAAACCCTCAGTTGTTGCACCGATTTTCCCGCATTGGGTTTTTACGGGGACATTTGTCCAAAAATAATTGTGTAAAGTGTTGTGTATTTCTTTCTTGCTCAGTTACTTGTTTCCACATATAATTTTAATTGGTGAAGGTTGTGGTGTATTAGTTTCAATATTTGTTGTAGAAAGCAATAAATAATTTGTTCAGTAATTAACAAATAGAAGGAACTAAATCAGTTGCTGCAATAGAAATTTGGGCTTCCAAATTTCCACATGGTATCAGAGTTGCAGGTGAAGCAAGAGAGCAGAGTCGAAAGTGTTGATTTTTGGTAGCATCGGATGTGCTCAAGCCATGAAAATTGGTGGAGAGGCTAAGGCACATGAAATCTCCAAGACCCAAAAATCGTTTGGAGAAATTCCACCCAAATGAAGAGATATTAAAATAATTAATATTTTTAATGGGTTCCTAAGTCTAAACTTAGGAAAATAAAAATATTAATGTGTATTAATATAAAATGGGTGAGAAAGTTCTAAGAGACGAGGATCAAGCCAGTTCTAATCTTAGCCGTTGATTAGAGACTTAATCTCGATCGTTGAATCGTCAACAGGAAAAGTATAAGAGGAGGATTGAGGGTTAGTTGGAAACATCCCAAAAGAGATCAAGAATTTGATTTTTTGGGGTTGGGTTTGCTAAGGAGATCGAGTTAGAGATCAGTTGCAGTGAGGGGCAGTTCAGCATGGAATTTCGATCCAAGGCTGACGAATACATATCAGAGAGGCAGCAAAGTGTCAGAAGAGGCAGCGCAGAGCCTAGGAGGGTTGACGCAGAGGCTAAAGAGGCCAGCGCAGAGGACGCAGAGGTTGATGCAAAAATAGAAGAGGGCTTCAGAGGCAACACTGGGACAGTCTGTGGGGCAGACTGGGAGCTAATCAGCTGACGCAGAGCTGAAGAAGGGTGACGCAGTTCTATAGGAGTGCTTAGAGCAGCTTTCGTTGTATAGCACAAGGAACAGCCAGAGTCACTGTAGGATTGTTCATCCAGTTGCTGATTTGTCGGCATATTTGTCTCTAGATAGAGATACTGCTGTTGACGATATTCTCTAAAGGGTGAGCCATTTCTAGCACCCTATTTGTATTCAGAAATCTGCTTAATAGTAAAACCTCATATATGTTGCACCGGTTTTCCGAATTAAGTTTTTCTGGAGACGATTGTCCAAAAATAACGGTGTCCCTTGTGTTGTCTCAATTTATTTCAGTTGTTGATCTGTATATCTTTGAAGGTTGCATTTGTGTTTACTTTGATGTTTATGTAATTAAATAACTTGTTAATGTAAAGAACAAGTAGGAGATAGTAAACCAGAAAATGCAGTAGAGGTTTCTGATGTGTTAGATTCAGAAATTTTCACATGGTATCAGAGGGATTGCAAATCAGAGGTGACTGAAGACACCAGCCAAGAAAATCAGAGAATTTGCAGCAAAGAAATAGTTGTCTCGAGAGACTGCGTTGTTCTAGAGCCAAAGACGCAGTGCAGAGAAGGTGACGCCGAGGCTCACACAGAGCCTACGTCATCATTTTGAGGCAGGAGAAGGGCCAGCGCAGAGGCAGAGAGGGGCAGAACAGGCTCACGCAGAGCCACGTCATCCTTCTCAGCCAGGAAGGATTGACACAGTTAGTCGGAAGGAGCAGATTCAGCCTACACCGTGATTGCGCAGAGCCTGAACGGCTCAGGTTCTTCAGATGTTGGGGCTAAGGGAGCTGTACAGATTGTGATTTAAGGGGTTGGTGGGACGTTGGTTCTGTCAGTATAGAACAGTGTCTAAGGAGAAGGAACCAAGGTAGAGGGAAGCACTACCTCGACGGACTTCTAGCCAAGAAATCCAGATCGGAGTTGCAGCAGCAAAGGGGGATTGGAGAGAACTGATTCAACAGTTGGCAGGAGGATTTCCAAAACGGAAATCAGGACTCGTTGGCACAGGTGCGGTCAACACCTCAGCCTACCGAGATGGTGAGGCTGGCCCTAAACTCAGTCTCAAAAGAATGGCAAGTGTTTTTCCAGAGTATCCTGGGCAGAGAGAGATTGCCATATTGGGAAGGGATGTGGGTCGCTTTTCAACAGGAAGAGATGAGGAGAGACTTAGTCAAGTGCAAGCTTGATAGTAGCAGCAGCAACAGTGGGATAGTAGCAGTAGCAGCAGCAGCAGTGGGTCCATGGTATTGTTCTTACATGGTTTTGGACCATGGTATTGAGAGAAGCCTAACCTATATAAGGAGAAGATCATTAGGCAAAAGCATAGTGCAAGGAATGGATGTCTGAAGAAGTGGGAAGATCTAGTATTGTTGGTTATCGGTTTGTGCTGCTTGGCTCAGGTTGGATATGACAACGAAGGTATAAGTAATTATCTTTAGATCTGTACGCGGGTTGTCTCTGGTGAAAGCGCGTATACACGCGGTTTTGATATAGTCAAGTAGCATATGCATTATGAGATTTGGTGTTTCAGGTTGCTGTTGATTCTAGTGGTTGTTGCAGAGTTCTGGGCTCTGGTTTGCGCTCTGTGTTTTGATGACAGGGTTTCAGTGATTCAGTATTGGGTGATTTAGAGATTTATGATACAAGTATAAGTTGACGATTGTATTACAGTTGTGATTGTTTTGTACTTATGGATCCAGTCTGAAAATTGGTGAAACGTGGTCCCTGAAGAAAAGAAGGTTGCAGCCTTCTGTAGGTCAGCTCCTACATACTAGTATATCCGCTAGTACAAGAGCTAAGGGGGTTGTAGCTCCCTTCCAGAAGTAGCTGGAAAACGAGAGAGGGTTGTAGCCTGCGTGCTGGTAAAGGATTGCACTAGCACATTGTAAAAGAAGTTTCTTATTAAAGGAAGAAAGAGACGAATTGCAGCAGGTGGTTTTCACCCACATTGGGTTTCCACCTTATATCATGGTGTTCATGTGTGCTTCTTATGTGTGATGATCTGTACTGTTTACTACACCTGTTTACTGTTAATGTGGTTAATAATGTTCTGATGCATTTACTGAAAGATAAGCTAACTGAATCATAAGATTACTGCATGTACGCTGGTTTCATTTAACACAGTCGCGTATATACGCGGATATACTGAACTGAAGCCGCGTATATAAATCTGAGTATGAAAAATGAAAAGTATTTGATTTGATAATACTGATTCACCCCCCCCCTCTCAGTATTATTTCCAACAATTGGTATCAGAGCAGAACCCTTTTGAAGAAGCTTGATCGCTTGAAGGAAAAGATCCATCAGAATGGCTAATCCAGAAAGAGAGGCACACATCAAGCCACCAATCTTTGACGGGAGCAACTTTATCCACTGGAAGATAAGAACCACAGCATATCTACAATCGCTTGGAGCAGAAGTTTGGGGAATCGTAGAAGGTGGATACCAATTCCCATCAGCAATTCCTACAGATGGAGCCAAGAGAAAGCAATATGAGCTCAATGCCAAAGTTGTTACTGTCTTATTGGGAAGTTTGACACAATCAGAATTTATGAAGGTCATGCATTTCAAATCAACTAAGGAAATGTGGGACAAAATCATTTTAAACTACGAAGGAGATGAACAGGTAAAAAGAGCAAAGCTTCAAACTCTTAGAATCCGGTATGAAAATCTTAAGATGCATAATAATGAAAGCATAGCTAATTACTTCTTGTGTATGGATGAGATTGTAAATTGTATGAGGGATTTGGGTGAAGAATTTAAGGAATTTGTCTTAGTTGAGAAGGTTTTGAGATCCTTGTCTGCTAAATTTGATTCCAAAGTGTTTGCCATAGAAGAAAAGGAGAATCTACAGAAAATCACCCTGTCACAGCTTCACGGAATCTTAACTGCTTTTGAGATGCGAAAAGAGGGACCATCAGAAGCTGCATTCGAAGCATCAGGATACATGTCAGAGGAAGAAGAAGAGGTAAATTTTGTCAAGAATCTTGAATGGGGAACTGGATGATTCAAAGGTAAGCTACCTTTCAAATGCTTTTCATGTGGTAGAGTTGGTCACTATGCTGCTAGATGCCCTCATAACAAAGGAAAGATGTCGGAAGAAGGTAATAGAAGCTATTATACCAATGTTAAAAGTAATGACTCATTCAATGGTAGCGAAGACATGCATATGATAAGAAGAATGCAGAAACTGAAGAAGTTACCAAATTAAACGAACAATTGGAGACAGTAACCAGGGTAAGGGAGAAATTGGAGGATATAGTAAAAGATCAGAGCATAACTATTCAGAGTCTTGAATCAAAGATCTTCTCTCTAAAAGAAGATCTTGAAAAATAAAAGGAGCAGAACATAGAAGCTCTTGAACATGAAGTGATCAAATTGTAGCAACAAGTGGAAGAAGGAAGAAAAGATAAAGAAGACCTAAGGAAACAGTATCTGAAAAAGGAAGAACAACATCAGGTTGAGGTAAATATCTTAAAAGGTAAATTATAAGAAAAGTATAAATTATTGTGATTTCAAGATAGTACTAAGATTTTGGATGACATTCTTGGTAGTCAAAGATCCCCTAGTATCAAGACTGGTCTTGGCTTTCATGAATCTGTTGAAGGTGAATCTAGTTCACAAGGTGAGGCAAGGAACTCCAAAGAGAAATCTAAAATGATCGAAAAGGAGTTGAGAGGTCATCCCCATCAACAATCAAGGAACGAGATTCTTCAAAGGAAACCTTTTACTCCTCCACTGAATAATGTTGAGAGCTATGTATGTCATAATCTTTGACATGTTGCAGCCAGATGTAGAATGGTTCAAGACCATCACAAAAGATCATCACATCCCAGGTACTTCAGAGGATATTGCTTTTCCTGCAATGCATATGGACACAAAGCAGTTGATTGCAATAGAAGGAACATGAAATATGTAAGATGTTATTCATGCACCAAACTTGGACATAAATCAAGGGAATGCAAGAGCAAATTTCAAAGTTTAAAACAAGAGGACCATACATCATCGCAGTTTTAGAAGACAGAATCAGAGACTGAAAGGTGTGACATAACTCAGTTAGCTGACATAACAGACATAGGGGATACTGAAAGTGAAGAAATTCAGTATTCCATTTTGCATACGCTGATATAATGATGACAAGTCACGTATATACACGATTTACAGGCTGCAGAGTCGCGTATATGGACATCAGAAGAAAGGGCAGTAGAACAGACTCAGGGAAAGGTTCCGTCATGATAAGAGATGGTTGGCACTAGCTCAGGGGGAGCGTATACTTCAAACAATGCATTGTTGGCATTGTGATTAGAAGTTGGTGATGATGCTTATGTAGATAAATGATACATCCTGTTGGTTGTTAAAAGGAATGGTATTGCAGGTTTAGATGCTGATGCTTATGGTGCAGATCATATATGATGAATGACAATCATGATTTTGAATGAAATGCTGGTCCTAAATCTTTCATTTGCTCAGGGGGAGCATGGATGGATTGATACATCTTGGCATATACAAAGGGGGAGCTCATTCAGAGACTTCAGCAGGTACTCAGGGGGAGTATGGACAGTAGAAGGTATACCAAGGAAGAGAATATCTTGGTCCGCCCTTTGCCCTTGATGTCAAAGGGGGAGACTGACTTGGTGTGGTGGTTGCCATCAAGTCCAAAGGGGGATATTGTTGGCATTATGATTCAGGTGTTGTCCTTGATGGAAACTCACTCAGAGGAATGATACAGGTGATGGCAACTCACTCAGAGGACAGATCATAGTGCAACAGGTAAACAGAGAGATATACGCAGGTTGACCATGAATAAAGGGCGTATATACGCGGGTTAGCGAAGCAGAATGGGAGTATGCGTATACACGCAGGTTAATAAGAGTAAAGGCACGTATATGTTGGAAATCATGGTTTTGGTCCGTGGTATTTGGTCCATAGTATTTGGTCCAAAGTGACGACCCCATGTATTGGGTTCATGGTATTGTTTCTACATGGTTTTGGACCATGGTATTGAGAGAAGCCTAACCTATATAAGGAAAATATCATTAGGCCAAGAAGGTGTGCAAGGGTGAGCAAGGAATGGATGTCTGACGAAGTGCGAAGATCTAGTATTGCTGGTTATCGGTTTGTGCTGCTTGGATTGGGTTGATAGAACAACGAAGGTACAAGTAATTATCTTTAGATCTGTATGCGAGTTTCCTGAGGTGAAAGCGCGTATACACGCAGTTTTGGTATAGTAAAGTGGCGTATGCATTATGAGATTTGGTATTTGAGGGTGTTGTTGATTCTACTGGTTGTTGTAGAGTTCTGGGCTCTAGTTTGTGTTCTGTGTTTTTGATGACAGGGTTTCAGTGATTCAGTTTTGGGTGATTTAGAGATTTATGATGCAAGTATAAGTGGATGATTGTATTGCAGCAGTGATTGTTTTGTACTTATGGATCCAGTCTGAAAATTGATGAAACGTGGTCCCTGAAGAAAATAAGGTTGAAGCCTTCTGTAGGTCTGCACCTACGTACTAGTATATCCGCTAGTACAAGAGCTAAGGGGGTTGTAGCTCCCTTCCAGAAGTAACTGGAAAACGATGAGAGGGTTGTAGCCCTCTGCAGGTTGTAGCCTGCGTACTGGTAAAGGACTGCACCAGTACATTGTAAAAGAAGTTTCTTATTAAAGGAAGAAAGAGACGAATTGCAGTAGGTGGTTTTCACCCATATTGGGTTTCCACCTTATATCATGGTGTTCATGTGTGCTTCTTATGTGTGATGATCTGTATTGTTTTACTACACCTGTTTACTGTTAATGTGGTTAATAATGTTTTGATGCATTTAATGAAGATAAGCTAACTAAATCTTAAGATTGCTGCATATACGCTTGTTTCATTTAATACAGTCGCGTATATACGCGTATATCCTTAACTGAAGTTGCGTATCTGAATCTGAGTGTGAAGATGAAAAACTTTTACTGATCTAATAATACTGATTCACCCCCCCTCCCCCCTCTCAGTATTATTTCCAACAGTATTTTTGAAACACCGACTCTAATTTTTCGGTGTCATTCTCTTATTTTCTTCATTCATTGTTCAGTGGTTTTCTTTCCCTTCCAGTCTACTAGAGGAATATCAAATCTTTGCTAAAATGTCACGATGTTTCCTTAAGTTACTAGCTTTTGTAATTCTCCATGGTATGCATGAGTGTCTCTTGCCTACAACTCACTACATTGACAACATGACATGTTGGTAAATAGATTATTTTTTTTCAGCTTCGTGGTGTTTTCATTGTTGCTCTACTTTGAGCTAAGGAAATGGTGAGGGTTATTCATTTCCTTTTCTGTTTGTTTTCATTTATTTTAGTTCAAGCCCTTGTAATTAATTCTTACATGGTAAAGCTAAATGTCTTTTTGGTCTATCGTGTTCTTTATATACTTACAGGTGGATTGTGGTCACGTCTATTTTCCTTATATTTTGGGCTCCTAAGTTGAATCCTCTCGGGTCTGCAGAGCACGCCCTCCACCAGGCTCATCTCCAACTTCTTGAATGAACTCTCCACTTCTTTTTGCTCATAGGTATATCTTTGTACTAGAATTGTAACTTGGGTTCTCTTGATTTATAAATAGTTTCAGTTTGGTATACTAATTATGCACATAATTTACTGCAGAATTGTGCCCCGGATTGGTGCAGCCACGATAGGTTTCGACGGGAACTTAGGTAAAAAAAATTACTATCTTTCATTAGAACTCATTGTAGTGGTAGCTGAGCAAGCGTGTTTTCTTTAATTCATAAGGTGCATTATTTATTGTTCTGAAAGTTGAAATGTTGGATTTAATATGATTGTTATCTGCGCTTTTTTCTTATTGTGATAAAACTTTTGTTCTATTCCTCATTCCAAATCATTTTGGTTTTTTTTGGTACACGAAAAGAAGGATAGCAATGAAGTTCACTAATAGGTGTACTCTCTTCTATATACCTTGCACATTTCTAGTTGATACAAATTTCTATTTTCATTTTTTTTGGTCTTACTAACCCCCTCCCATGTTTTTTTGTAGGTATGTGGAAGCTCCATAGGTTTCTTCTCTCTACGCCTACGAAATTCTTCAATCAGGCACTCAACTTGACAAGTTGGTCTCTGTGGCATCCTTCTGTTGAAGCCCCGAAAATCGGGTCGACAACAAGGGGGATACCCACCCGGTCTGGACCTTGGTTGGCAACTCCTTATCCGTTTGGTATAGCAGGTCTGACTGGGGATAATGGGACCGGTTTCCCAATCTAAGGGTGTGTGTGTGTGTGTAGAGTTGGATGAAGCTGATCTAAGAGTACTTAAAGCTAATTTAATTCAGACTCTTAAACTAACTCTATGCTATTGTAATCTAATGAGAAAAAACACATCTAATCTACGCTAACTCGGGGTGTATATCTTCTATTATGCGATCTAAAGAGATTTCAAACAATAACTGGTAATAAAGATCATTCATCTATCATAATAATAGAAATCAATTAAGATAAACCACTTTGCATAAGAAGTTAGGAAAAACGGTTGTGAACAACATATCGCATAATAAGTTATTCATATATCAGACATAAATAAATGACTCCACCACACAAAAGTGCCAAATGGTAACTCATACATTCATGCAATAACATATAAACAACTGAAAACTGTAAATCACTTCAAGAATATAAGCAGAAATGGCCAAGAGATAAAAGTACCATTTATGACTAATCCTACTCATAAACTTCAAGAAAAAATGATTTATCTCTACTTGTTCTAATATCTACTAAGAGTACAAAAGTGCAACATCAGTAGCATACATCAAATGCAAACATTAATAAATCTCGATCCATCCATTCATCAAAACCTCCTCGGAGGGTGCATAAGTGCATGTTCCGAGGAAAAGTTTTTGACAAATTTCTAGACCCTTCTCTAAATGCCTGAGAAGGGTTTAAATACTACTAACTAATTAACTTAATTACATAAATTTAGGATACGGTTTTAAATGACCGCCCTTCTGATAAATAAAAACTATTTCTAAAAATTGAATCTAATTCTAAACTATTTCTATTTTTGCTCCTTACTGCTGCAAGCGTGCAACATTCGACTGGGAAGAGTCGGCTGGTCGTTTTGTGCTTTCGTTTGAGCTATAAAAATAGAAATAACAAGCGCTGGCACCACTTTCTGGTAAACTAGAAGATATTTTTGAGAATCTTCATCTGCCCGGGTGTATTCACTGTGTGTATACTTGGTAATAACTCAAATCTCTCTCAAACTGATTCTGCTTTTGCTATTTGGGTTTCCGGCCTTGCGAATGAGTGAATACGTTAGGGACTTTACTCTCTGAACAATTTTCTGCATCAAAAAATGCCTCTGTTCTTTGTTCCAGGCTTTTCTGGGCATAAGCTTTAGGGTATTTTGTAAACATGCTGCTTTTGTGCGCGTTCAACTCTGAGCTTTAGATGGCCTATTGATATCAACATCTGTTGAGTGATACTCTGGAATCTGTGGTCCTATCACATGCAGCATCCATTTTTGAAGGGATCTCTTATCTGTTCTCTGAGCATTGACACTTTCCCCTTTTCCTTAGATGTTTCCTGCACATTGCTTCATGTTATTTCCTATCTTTCAGTTTACGCAAAGGAAAAGAGTAATGATAATAAAGGTTGACATGAAATCTTTAAGCTCTTATGAATGCATAATTATGACACTCATAGCGAACTAATTCTTCGAAAAACACAAAAAAATGTCCTTCCTGAATATTTTGGCGTACAATCATTAATTTATTTTAAGGAGCGTGCTCAATTTTGGTTAACGGACAGCTCTCCTTGAATACTGCGCCGAGGAAAATTCACGATAGGTGATTTCTGCGACTCGCATCGTAGCATCGCAGATCGCAGCATCACAAATCATGGTATCGCAGCATCGCAGCATTCAATCATTGTGTGCTGCTTACGCGATGTTGCGATATGCGACGTCGCATATCGGTCGTCGTAGATTTCTTAAGTTTTTTCATTTTAAGAGCGTTTCATAATGAATGTGATGCGATGAATTTCGCGTCGCTTCTTCGCAGTTTACTATGCTCATAAGAAAAACGTTTCATTCTTTTCTCGCGATGCGATAAAGTTTTAAGGAGTTGAATACAAAAATTTTCATAAAAAGTTTGTTTGGATTTTCTATTAAGGGTCCCCATTTGCTTGGTGTTATTGCTAATATCAAACAAAGAGGGGGCCTTTTGGTGGACACAACAATGGCGATTCACTAGGAAGAACCAGTTATCTCTGTTTTTTTTTATTGAATTTTAACTTTCGAAGCAAATTTTTTTTCATAAGTCTAAATTTTGTTATGGACAGATAAAGTACATTATGCCTTATCCTATCAATGATATTTTGTTTCAACCTTTTTCTATTCTAATCGATTGCTTCCTTAGGCTTAGTCCTTGTATTTACATCAGCCATTACTTGGTATTTTAAAGATAAAATAAAGTCTTCTCTGTGTGCTGGCTTTTTAAAATATGCTCATTTGTCGTAGGTAGAGCCTCTGCTGCCAGCAAGCGTCCATAGCCTTGACAGGGTTAGCTGTTACCCAACAATGATCCTTTATCCTGCTTAAGGCTATTTACAACCTTTCAGAGAAAAACCCATTTTGACACTTTTTCCTTTTTTATTCTCTAAAGAACAATGTCTTTGTTTGGTGGCCAAATTATGACACAGTCATTCACTTGATTTACACTTTTGCTGAAAAAGCTGGCTCGTGATGAGACCCCTTGTCTTTTGATTGCAACAATCTTGAGTCGTTGCCCTGTTTTGGTGGACAGTATTGGCAAAGTCAGCAAGTTATAATATCCGTGATCATGATAAGCCGACTCGTGATGAGACCTCTTATTCTTTGATAGTGTTTTCTCAGATTGTTCCTCTGAATGCTCTGATTTTCTTTAGCAGGGAGGAAACCATTGTTTTTCCTTAAGAAATCTCTGGACGAAAATAATAGAGTTTTGAAAACAGCAGCCTTACCGAGAATATTTATTTTATTATTGATACCTTTCATTGTGCCGATATAAAACAATTTTTTGCCAAAGGTTGCTTTCATCAAATTTTTTGAAGTTGAAACTAGTATCATATCTAGGCTAAAGTTAACTCTATCCGTCAATAATAAAGATCATATTTTTCGAAATATTTCACTATTTGTACAAGCGAAAAAATCAAAATCTAACAGAGAATTGGTGTCTTTTTTTGTGAACTCCTGTAGTAACCATGTACAACTGGTTTTATTTATAAGAAAGAAGAAAAACTAAAACTATCCTACAAAAATAGAAGAGCAATATTCTATGGAAAATATATTTTAAGGATATGTCCATTAGTAGGCAAAGAATCCTTTCTACCTGCTAAATCCTACAACACAAACGTTGATGAGCCTATGACTTCTACAATCTGAAAAGGACCAAGCCACATTTTCTGAAATTTTGTATGTTTGCCCTTTTCTTCATGAGCCTTATCCCATTTCAAAACTAGATCTCCCATCTAAAAAAAAATTGCGGTCATTATGCTTGAACCAAAAGAGGATTTTATTAGCGCTTGGTGATGAGCATGGGTTCTCTTAGCTTGTTCTCGTTGTTCTTCTAATTTAATTATTTCAATTTGTCTTAATTGTAAGGAGGAAGTAGATACTTCATCGATGTATTGTACTAAAGACAAGGAGGGGATCATTAAGTGAGTTGGAAGAACCACTTCCTTCCCATAATCTAAGTTAAAGGGAGAAGTGCCGATTGAAGCTTTATTCGTTATCCTATCTGCCCATAAAGCATTTACCAAAGTTTTCTGCCAATTCTTTTGGTTCTGGTCAACTGTTCTTTTAATAATCTTGATTAGGTTTTTATTTGTTGACTCGGCTAATCCATTTCCTTGCAGATAGTAGTTGGCCGAATATTTCAGTTTGAACCCTCTTTTAAGTGCAAACTCAATCATTGCATTCCCAGAAAAGTACAAGGCATTATCAAACATCAAATCCATCGAAAATCCAAACCTAGTGATTATAAATTGATCTATGAATTCAATGATGTTTTCTGAATTAGCTGTCTTGAGAGGAACTGCTTCTACCCATTTAGTAAAATAATATGTTGCCGTGAGGATGTACCTATGCTGCTTAGAAGTGTGAGGAACAATCTCACCTATTATTTCCAAGCCCCACTGACTGAACGGTTGCTCGATGTTTACCAGTTGTAGTGGCATGGACGGCTTCTTTTGTCTCCCTGTAATAGTTTGGCAGACTTGGCATTTCCTCACGTAACTGTGTGAGTCTTTGAACAGTGTGGGCCAATAATATCCTGCACGTAAGATCTTATGTGCAGTAGCATCTCCAGCATAGTGTCCGCCTGCGGGTCCATCGTGGAGTTCCTACAAAACCTTTTCGGCTTCAGTTTTCTCAAGACACCTAAGAAGCACAGAATCGTAATTCCTTTTAAACAGAACATCATTTATGAGCTGATATTGTTTAGCTTTCAACCTCAGAGCTCTTTTCTTGGTGTGATCCAGGTGTGCTGGAGCATACACATTCTTAAGATAATAAATGGTGTCAGCATATAATGATTTTGTATCGTTTAGGCTTACCTCATATGTTTGTACCTCTTCAGATGAATTTTTAGGAATTTGCGATGCTCCAACCAACATTTTGCAGAAGCCTTGACCTCTCACAATGCTTGCTGGTTTGATATCAAGGTCGTATTCTTGTAAAGCAGTGATCCAATTTGCTCTTTTTTCACCCACATCTTTATGTATTAGAAGATTTCTTACCGCTGGAAATGGTACTATGACCTTGTATGGGTTTTAAGTAAGAAAGGTCTGAAGTATTTGACCGCTTTGAAAACATCATATGCCTATTTCTCCACGTCTGAATAGTTAAGTTCAACACCTTGTAGATTCGAGCTAAAAAATGTGATTGGAGCGTCCGCTTTCTCTTGATTTTCTTGAGTTAGAATCGCAACATATGATTTCTCTGAGGCGAATGTGTATAAGATAAAAGATTCTGAAAAATTCGGGGTCGCTAAAGATAGAGCATTAATGATAGCTTGTTTGATCACGTTGAATGCTTCATGCTAATCTTGACCCCATTTGAAATTTGAATTCTTTTTTATCATGGTTTGCAATGGAGAAACAATTCGTGAAAAATCTGGGACAAATATTTTCACAAAATTGATTTGACCAAGAAAATATTGCATGGCCTTTTTATTATGAGGTAGGGATATTTCAGAAATTTCTTTGATTCTATCAGGCTCAATGTGAATACCAGATTTTGACACTATGAATCCTAGAATTTTTCCTTCACTTAATGCGAAAAAATATTTCTTTGGGTTAAGTGAAATCCCGTACCTTAAACATCGTTGAAAGATTTGTTTCAATTCTTTGAGATGGTCGCTTCGCTTCTTGGAGTACACTGTTATATCATCCAAATAAATTGCTACAGATTTATTGACTAAACCCTTGAATGCGATGTCCATGGCTCTCTAAAATGTAGCACTGGCATTAATCAAACAAAATGGCATCTTTCGATATGCATATGTGCCCCATTTAGTTCAGAATGTGATTTTTAACTGATCATCGGGATGTACCAGCATCTAATTGTATCCTGAAAATCCATCCAAAAAAGACATTAGTTCTGAGCCTGCTACTGCCTATAATATCTGCTCCATGGGAGGGAGGGGAAAATTGTCTTTTTAACAGGCTTTGTTTAGATTCCGAAAATCGATGCAGATTCTAATATCTCCGCTTTTCTTTCTAACGGGTACCATATTGGAGACCCATTTGGAATGTCTGACGGGGAAAATTATTCTGGCTTTTAATAACTTATTCAGCTCAGTTTTTATTTGGTTTTCTAAATTGGGTGGATTTTTCTGAGTTGCTGTTGGACAGGTTTTTCGTTGTCAATCATAGGGATAATATGTTGAATAATAGAAGTGGCATATGTCTTCAGCTCATCGTAATTCCAGGAAAAAAAAAATTTGTATTGTCTCAAAAGACGAATATATGCTAGTTTTTCTTAGGGGCTAGGCCGTGGCCTAGATTAATGTTTTGTGGTTTATCATTGGTTCCCAGGTTTACTAATTCGTTGTTCAGAGTTGAACTGTAGAGATTAGAATTAGTAGACCTTTTGAACCGACTTTTCAAATCGTATAAGTCTTCCAACTTAACCACCGATTTAGGTATAGCATTATCAATGCTATTTTGTTGTATTTGTCGATTGTGATGGTCTTCGTCAATTATTTGATTGGAGTAGGATCCTTCGGAAGTGAGGAAATTTACAATATCAGGATCGTCATTGAATACTCTCCATTTTGTAATGTTATCAGGGATGGACGGTCTAAAGATTAATTCCATTGAGAATTTATCTGGACTAAAATCTTCAGAGGGAATGAGTCTAGAGGCTACGTTAGCTAAAAGGTCTGCGCTCGCGTTTTGGAGTCTTGGGATTGACGAAATATTGAATGCTATGAAATTCTCAGTGAGATCTTGTACTAAAGATTGATAGTGTTTCAAATGACTTGATAGGCAATGTATGGTGTTACGTACCTGTTTGGCGACAATCTCAGAGTCTCCGAAGACTTGAAGATACTTGACGTTTAACCCGATCGTTTTGTATAGGCCTTGCACCAAGGCCTCATATTCCGTTGTATTATTTGTGCAATCGAATTCAAGTCTGCATGTAAGCATGGTCTTATTTCCTTTTGGACTAATCAGAACACATCCTGCTCCTGCTCCTTCGTTAGATTTAGAGCCATCAAAATATAATTTCCAAAACAAAGATGTATATATAGGTTTCTCTACAAAATTAAAACACTTTGAATTATCAGTTTGGGAAATTTTTTTGACTTGGGACAAAGCTGAATTTTCTAAGTAAGGTGATGTATGAGCATTGAAATTGCCAAGGAAAGAATCTACTAAGTAATTGCCTATGATGCTACTGTTATATGCTATTGCTTCATTTTCACCCTCCAATTCCGTTACTATGTACTTCTGGTGTAACTCTCGTTCAACCTTTATTTGATTCGGTTTACCATTGTAGGGTCACAACATGTGCGACCAGTCGGTTGAGAAGTATCCATGTAGTTTTTTGGACCAATCCCTGCTAAGAATTAAGCCATAGAATTGTGGGATATCAGCTACTAGAATGTCGATAACCTCACACACCTTCAGGTTAGACGACAATCTTATGGTGACTTGATTAAGTTCACCAATCACTTCGACTTGAGATCGATCAAGCTGAACTATGCGCACTGTGGATTTTTGTGGTTGAACATTCAACTTGGGACATATTGATTTGGGTAAAATATTTGTTGAAGCCCCAGAATCTACCAAACAATTGTGCACATTTTTATTGAAAATTTCATAAGTGAGAAGAAAAGGGAGAGTGTGAGATCTTGATCTCCCTCCAATCAAGGCGATGTCATTTGGATCAATCTTATTGGTTGTGTTGGTTGGAGGTCTTCCCATGTTGTGGGAAGCTACAACTGTGGGCAAAGATGTAGTAGGCACGGCATGTAATTCTTTCATCATTATCTTCTTTTGATGTTTCAATTTGCTCAATTCATAAAGAGTGATATTAGCCCTAGTCTTTTTCATGTCATCAATAATATTGTAGTCCATTTCATCCGACACTATTAGTGTTCTCGATGGAGGTGTTTGATCTGGTTGGACTAGGCTAGATTGAGTCGCTTTAGCGGTCGTTTTCTTTGTTGCGACTTTTTCTTTTGCTGCAGGGCTTGCGCTCTTCTGCTTAAGGGTAGTTTGGGGAGGATAAAGTTGATTTTTGCTTCGTGTGCTAACCGCAAATTCTTCTTGATATTCTTCTTGTGGGAGGATGAAATCCCACATTCCTTGTAGTCCCACAACTTCTTCATCATCGGTCTTCCCTTCAGTGGTACTCTCTTCTTCTTCGGATTCGACATTTGAGATAGCGTTGGGTGGTTTCACATCCATTGAAGGGCCTCTTTTAAAAGCTCTGTAGGGCTTTTTTGAAGAAGTTTCTGCCACCTGTTTTTTTATGTCAATCATCTCATTTGACATGGTCTTTAATACTTTTTGCAATCCTTCCAAATCGAAAGGATATTTCGTTTGTTTCTTCTTGGGGTCTTCCTTGAAGGTGACTTTTTTAGATTTGTGTTCCTCTATCGCAGATCTCTTTTCCAGGGCTATTACGCGTTTCTCTACTTCTATCGCCTCTGTCAGGTGTTCAACTAAAGTTGTTTTATTTTCCCTATCCACGAAGACTGCTAAGTTTGATGGTAAGGCCGTAATATACCATTCACATCGTACTTCTTCGCTAGGTTGGGAAGCAGCGGGAATTTTGTTGAGGATTTTATTGAATCGTAAATTGAAATATTTGATGGGTTCTCTAGCCTTGGATTTAAGATCGGATAGGTCACCGATTAACGTTTCCGTTGATCTGTCATCACTAAACTTGGTGAGGAATTGATTTTGAAAAATGTCCCCACTTGTGATAGACCCGGAGGGTAATGAAAAGTACCATGACCCGGCTGTTCCTTGCATTGTATAGGGAAAAATCCGGACAACAGCGTCCTCGTTGGTATCTCTGTTGAGATTGATAGAAAGCATGAAATTGTTAATGTGCTCTTCAGCTAGCATTCCTCCTTATGGATTGAATTTGGGTAGCCATTTCTCAGGACGAGCCGGTATTTGGCTCAGGGGTGGAGGCATTAAAACTGCTCCAGAATTGTTCCATGGAGACTGGGCCATTGTTGAGCTACTAGTAAATGAAAGTGCAGAGGATGATCCCTGAGGCTGGGAAGGTGAAGGTACTATGATCTTATACGATTGAAGAAGAGGGGTTGTGGAAGGTGGATGAGTGGTTTGGAATGAAGATGTGGGTGGTTGACTTCGTGGTGAGGGAGTTGAAATGGACGATGTAGATGAAAGAGTCTCACTGTCAGACTGTTGTGGTGTTTTCCTTGCTCTTTTCCTGGTGGGGAGAGGGAATTCAGTTGGTTGAATGTCAAAATTTTCGCTCTTTAATCTGGTCAGGGGATGAGTAGGATTGTACTGCGAAGTCACGCTACTTTGAGATTTATCAGAACTTAGTGTAAAAATAGAAAATCCCTGGAGTTTTTGAATTAGAGTTTGATCTTCAGGGGGTTCAATGATAGATTGGTCTGAAATATTAGGGTATGTAGCAGCGGTTAATACTTGAGCGACTTCCATATTTGGATTTAAACGTACTGGGGAAGTCGGGGGAGTTGATGAGGGTGATTTACTCTCAGAATGGTATTTAGATTTTGATTTAGGTGCCATTCATAGTTCGGGCCCTC
>APFE031459657.1:5323-22159 GCA_000404065.3 Pinus taeda | reverse complement strand
TTACAAACTGAAGGTGGAGAGCCAAATAGCAGCTACAGGTGCAGCGCCACAAACATGACAAATGGCTTGGTGGCCTTTTGCCTTCCTTTGCCACTTGGATAACTGACCATCTAGAGTGAAAATACTTATAAAAGCACCTTAGGTGCCGAAAAACTGAAGTGCATATGAGTGGGCCCACTTACAAAAAGTTGGGAAGCGAAATTTCGCGAAATGGAGGCATTCTGGCCTTTTTTCCTATATGCGCCACGCCCCTTTCTTGTATGCGTCGTGCCACTTTGAGGCCAATTTTGAGGCACTTTCTGGAGTCCAAAATGTGCCCACATGGGCTCGTTGGAAAGTCTGTCCCATCTACTTTCCAACCCAAGTGGAATTTTTGAATTTGGAGCTCATTTGCCCCTCCAAATATTCATTCTCCCAATACTGCTTCCTGTGTGTCAAAATAAGGGTAGTGAGGCCATTTTTTAGTGTATTTTGCCCTTTTGGTGGCCAAGATCTTCTCCCAATTTCTTTCTCCCAGTGCCAATAACTTTTATTTTGCATGCCGAATCAAAAAATGCAAACCATTTCTCATTTTGAGCTCCCAATCTTATGCGTCGTTCCAGTGGCGCGGTGCATATAGAGAAAAAACCTGTTTTTGTGCCAAAAATTTGTCATGTGACCAGAATTTTCCCAAATTCTTTGAAACTTGGGCTGGAGGTCCTGTATGAAGTTCTATGCTGTGCCAAGGAAGCCTCAGCCAAGATTTGAAGCCGATCTTGCTCTTTTGCCTTTTTTTCTTCCTTTGTTGCTTCACTCAATTTAGCCTTCAAGCTCCTTATTCGGGCCTTTGCGCTCATGTTCCGTGCCCTGTAATGACAAGCCATCCTCCTCAGTATGGTTTTGTCTCCATTGGCCTTCTCCAACAATCTCTCCAAGTGTATATTGACCCGCTCTAACCAGGTCTCATGGTCATTATTGATCTCTTGCTCCAAGGTAGTGAGCTCAATCCTCCTTTGTTGGGCAGCTTGGCAATGCTCACGAATGTTTTGTAGCTCCCCGATCGCTTGCTGCTCCTCAAGCTGTTTGTTCCTCTGCTTCAGATATTTCATGTTCCATTTGGCTCTTTCTGAATCAAGGGACAAGGCTTCAATCTCTGATTGCTGCTCCTGGATAATTTCTCTAAGCTCTGCATTTGTCGGTTCTGTATCTGTCTCATCATCATGAAGGAGAACGAATTCGGTCTCTCGTTCACCTGATGGCTCACCTAAAGGCCCCTCCTCATGCATTGGCTCCTTACCTCTATCCTGTTCCTGTGTCGTCGATGCCAGAAGTGAGGCCCCTTCCACCTCGGGTGGAGATAACATTTGTTTTTCTATTGCAAATAAGTTCCTACTGCCTTTCTGATATGTCACCAAAAATGGCATGATTGTGGTCTCATTACGCTCATGCTGATAAGAAGGACCACCCAACTCCTGCTCAGGCTCTGATAGTACCTGTGGTGTGTTGAAGAAGTCACAGGAGATGAAGTCCTCCCAAGCAATGCCCTGCAATCCCAACTGATGATCTACCAAAATATGAATGAGAGTGAAGTGATAGACACTGTTAAGCTACTGCTGAGGGGTCTTATGCAGCATGAAGGTGTTCATCCTCTCTATATTCCTGCATATGAAAAACGGGAGGTTCATCATCCTCACCCTAGTAAAGTGCATGAGCAAGCGGATATGATAGGCATACAGTCTAGAGAACCTCCCCTCACAGCTGAAGTATTTCATGATCAATCTCATGAGCGGAGCATACTCATTCTTCAAGTATCTGAAGGGAAATACTCTTGTGAGCTCATTCAAGAATTTGGTTTTGATGTAAGGCTCATAGAGTTTCCTTTCCACCTTCTTCTTCTTATGCCACTGCTCCCCAACATTTGGTATACTTGTTGCCACTGATATAGTTTCGGGTGTCAATGTGAAAGTGACCCCGACCAAGCTAGACTAACCTCCATGTAGATGAAGCACAAATAAAAGGGCCAACTCATGATGAACTCTGACATTTGTCACCCTTTGACAAAATTTGAAACATGATAAGTACTAGAAGGATGACATAGCAAGAGGGCATGCTTGTAACTTGATGAGGGTAGTGGGTTCATCCTTGACATGTTTGCCACTCTTGTGGTGTCTCCTGGGAGCCTGCTCTTCTAAGGATGAGTCACTCTATGTCTCCCTCCCATACTCGGACGAATGTTGTGATGACATGACTGCAATGTGGGCTGTGATTAGGCTGCCCCTTTGATGATGGTGTGAGGTTGGGTGCCTTTGTAGTGTCTGTTACCAAGGGGAACAATGAAACAGGGATTGTTAGGAAGGGAGTGATGAATTGGGAATAGGGGTTATAGGGAGAAATTTGTTAGGGATGTGGGAGGAGTTTGGGATTTTTTATAGGGTAGGGTTTGGGATTTCTATTGAGTAATAGGAGGAGGGGAAAGGGAATATGAGTCTGGTAGTGTTAAGGTAGTGATAATAGGAAAAATGGCATAGGGGAACAAGAGAAAAAGATAAGGAAGGGAAAAGGGGACCTTGGCATCAACAATACAATTGCACAACCCTAGCAAAATGGTCTCTTGGTGTCTTTATATGGTTGCTTTAAGAGTTTTGTTTCATTTCAATCCTTGGGCATAAAAACCACCATATCTTTAACCAATTTGATGAACAAGTGAGTTAATAGAACCTACCTTGCAAATTTATGTGCTTCACAAAAAAAATTGAGTGAGTTTGGCACATTCTGGGCACTTTGCCTGTGTGCGCCGTGCGCAAAACCCAGTGCGCCACGCCCTGGGTATGCGTCACGCGCAAAACCCAGTGCGCTGTGCCCTAGGTATGCACCACGCCCGTTATAAATTTGAACTCTGGGCGGGGGCTGTGTGCGTCGCACCCCTGCCTGTGTGTGTCGCGCCCTGAAAACTGACTCCAACTTGCTCCAAACAGTCACCAACGCACTCCAATCACTTTGCAATGTCTCCCACTCATTTTGATTTGCACAATGCCTCTAATTTTGGTGGAAAGCTTGTATATAAAGCCTTGGGAGAGATGAGTTTGATTTTTGCCTCTTCAAAAACCCATTTTTCTAATGTTTGAGTTTTGCACTTTTTCACTGACTTTAAAACACTCTGATTTTCACTTTCCCTTTGAAATTTTAGCTCGAATGATGCAATTTTTGGCACTCTTTGTGGGGGTTGCAAGATAGGACATGTGGCCATGGAAACCATGACTGTATCTGAAAAAATCGCTTGACGACTTTTTTTGAAAATTTTGCCATAAATGACACTATTTGACTTTTCTTCAAAATAGAGTTTTGAAGAAGAGTCGGAGTCTATCCATATGCCGATGAAGCTTTCTGAACCATAAATGTGTAAGGGCCTCACTCTGGCCTGCATGGCTCTACTGGACATGTTTCAAGTACCAAATTGATGAATTCCTAGACCTAGACCTCGAAATGACCTTTGTCCTTTAAAGGATCAGACCTTGACTGTCATGGACTTTGATGATGATTGACAAAAGACCTGAGCCAGCAAGAGCCAGACATGAGACCATAATGACCTTCTCCTTTAGATTATGGCATGCCCATAGCGAAATGCAACTGGGAGAATGGAGCGTGACACCTAATCATGAAATGCATAAAGAGTTTTGATCTCTGACAGAGGACTGACCAAATCGACTCTAACAGAGTCAAAACTTTGCTTCCGTTATGCAACAAGAATTTGAATTGTTTATACTTGGGGAACTAACCTGTTGTAACATTATCTAGTTTTGATACGTTAGCATATTAGTTAAATGATTTAAAAAAAAATGTTAAGATAGGATAGGGATGCAAAAGAATAAAAATTTAAAATGTTAGGAAAATTTGACGTTTTATAAGAATCCATATCAATAAAAAGTTAGGATTTAGCTGCTCTAAATAAAGAAGGCAAAGGAAAATAAATTGTTAGGGAAGAAAAATAAAAGGAAAGCTTCATTTTATGTTTTTGAAAATGTGCATGATGCTAGTCTAAATGCACCATAATCAAACATCCATTGTGTTTTCATGTGCAAAATAAATTGAAAGAAGAGTGAAGGTCACTCTAAGGTTTATATGCTTACTTTGGATATTAACAATATCCTAAGTTTTAAAAACCCCATAACCTAAGTATTAATCCCATATCGCCACTCCATTAATTCATTTCCTTCATATCATTTTCCTAAAGTTCATAACCCCCTTATTTTTCATATTTCCCGACATCACATTAATGTCAATTCCCTACCCCACCAATCCATCTTGTCACATCATCTTAATCCTCTGCCATATCACTCAGCATCTCTGCCTATTGCTTCTCATCCGATGAAAGTAATACATATATAAATGGATTTATCTCTAGATCAATAATTCTTAAAGAGATGGGATTCTGAACCATTGATGATTAAAAGGTAACCCTGTCGAAACAATGGATGTTTGCTGGCAACAATGGCTCTACCTGTGACAAATGAGTATATTTTAAAAGCTAAGCTGTAAATTTACCCCTGCTTTATCCCTTCAGCTAATTAATGACTGATATAGAGTTTTGAAATATTTTAATTTATGAGGAATTATAAGAAAAATTACAGTTAGATGATTCTGGTTTTTATTTAGACTAATGAACCTAGTCAATCATTTCACGTAAAATTTTCTCTTCTTTAATTATTTTTACTTTAATTTTAGGAAAATATCATTCATAGCAAAGAGAGATAACTGGTTCTTCTCCCGTGTGTCGCCATTGTTGTGATAAAAACACAACCCCCACATTATTGGTTTGCTCAAATCAAATAATGGGGACCCTTTCTATTAAAATTTGGCCAAATACCTTTTTGGATTTTTATTTTAGTTGATTGCCCTACGCTTTTGTTAATTTTTAGTTCTTTGGATTCTTGTTTTGATTTCTTTGTTAGAATCGATTTTCCATAAGCTTCACATTGACGCTCGTTTCACCTCATTTGGTCAACTGGTTTGAAAATGGCACTCCTTCGAAAGTCTGATTATTTATGTAGCCTCGGTTGAAAATGCATAAAATGTAGAATATCGCATTTTGTAAATAAATTAGTTCAATAATGCATTCAATTTAAATCTTAACTCGTAGAGAGTTTTACTAACATTTTTCATTTTTCAGCCAAATCATTAAGTATCGAGATTTAAGAAGTTTACTCTAATTTCTAAATCAATTATTAATATCGAAAACCCAAAATTTTCGAAGTGGCCGTAGTTTATTCTTATTTTTAATTTATTAAAAGCGGCTGTAGTTTATAAAATAACCGCTCATAAAATAAAATCAAAATCAAATTGATTTTTTAATATAAATCTCAGATTTAATTAAATTAATTATTATTTAAAATATAATTAATTTAATTAAACTAAAATTTAATATATAAAAAAAATATATATATCGGATCAGAAGTTTTATGAGACATATTTTAAAAACCCCCGATACATACCATGCCCCGATGCGATATCAGATCGGGGACTTTGACATTGTAACACATTTGAGAACCCCGATACCCTCACTTTCCCCGATCGGCGATAAAGCATGAGGCATAGGGCATTAAAACAAAGACATGTTTTAGGTTTTGTATTCATTTGAGTTTCCTAAATCACTCATACGTATGAGTGGAGTGAATAAAGGTAGTGTAGGTTAGTATATATTTTTAATATTAGTTCATATATTAATATGTTATATGTAATATATTATATTAATTAAATTAATTAATAATATGTAATATATTATATTATTTAAATTAATATGTAATATTTAATTAATTTAATTAAAATTTAAATATCATTTAGATTAATATTGATTAGTTTTTAATTAGATTAAATTTGCTTATAAATCGCTAATTAGATATCAGTTAGTTAGATTAATAAATAGGTTATTAATAATTAGTTTAGTTTATAATTAAAAATTAAAATTAAGAATTCTAATTTAGGACTTAATTTTTAGTGAATTTTGATTTTTAGGCCAGCACAAATTTTCAGATTCATGCCAGATTTGACCCATCAACTGAGGCCATAAAATTGAGTTATACTTGGCCAAATGAGGCCTAGGATGGCTCATTGGAAAGAGGAAATGAAGGAGAACATTTTGGAGGAGGATTCACTAACAGATTTGATCATTTATTGGGTCAAAAATTAGGCAGAAGATCAGGCTCCGAATTTTGAAAACAAAATTAATTTTCTGAGTTATTTTCTTCAAATTCATTTGTCCAAAGCCTCTTCTAATTGCAGATCAATTGGTCAATGATATCCTTTGCCAATCAAACCATACCAACCATCAATACAGGACTTATATTTTATTTTCAATTATTTATTTAAATAGAATTTGATTGAATTTGATTTAAATGCCAGCAATGCTATTTTCATTTTATTATTGCATTTTAATTTATTTTGGTTTCTTCTTGCAGGAAAACAGTGGAAGAGATATGGAGAAAAGGATTTCAAGAAATGAGAATGCTACAACAATTAAAGATTGAAATTATGAACAAATAAAATTGTATCTGGCAGATTTCTCTTCAACAAACTCTCCTGTCCAAAATTCCTTTGCAAATAGTATAAATAATAGATGGTAGAATGTAATAAGGGTATGCTCTCCTCTGCAATTTTAGACTTCTAAAAGCACTACTGTAATAAGAATTTAGAGTTGTAGGAGAGAGGAGAGAAAATCTCAGATCTGGGGATTATTGAGGATTTTTTTTTTGTATCTTGAATTATGTATGAGTGGCAGAGTTTGCACTATTGTGGCTCTAGTTTTGAAGGCAGAAGTTCAAGCAATGTAAAGGACTGTTGGAGACCAAGATCAGAGAAATGGATGCAATAAATTGGTATTTCTAATACTATTGTTTCAAATATCAGTTTCATTTTATGGTAACATGAATGTCTCATTTTATTCATGTTTGTGCACTATTGTCAATATGGATAATTTGTCTCAATATTGTTATTAGGTATCTCTTTTCTTATGAATTAAAATCTGATTTCTGAGTAACTATTTACTCAGAAATCTGTCTTATAAAACTGATTTATTGAATGGTAATATGTTGTGAATTATTTCCACATATTATTGTTTAATTATCAGATTTATTGATATGATAATCAATATCATTTTTGTGAACTACTTCCTGAATGTTGTTGGTTTATTATTTCAAGTTTTAAGGTCTCAATAGAATGTGTTTTGGTAACCATAATATCAGCTAATTGAACTACTTCGCTGACTTGATATTCATTATAAACAAGACATATTTAAATCCCAATACTTTAATTATCTTTCTCTTAGTTGGGTTAGATCTATATCTGCCTAATTAAGATAGGATTTAGATTAGTTTCTTTTGCTTGTATCGTAGAATAAGCTTGCATTTAGAGTAAATTATACATTCTGTTAAGTCCTCTCTTCAAGGAGGCAAAACTTTAGTTGTGGCTTGGCTGAACCCAAATCAGCTTAAGGGTCATCCTCTTGCTTGATTAGCAAGGAGAAGTGATCTGATATCCCTGTCTATTGGTAGGTAAAGATACATCATAAACCAATAGCAATAGGGAGAAGGTAACTGGACCTAGTTAAACCAGTCGGAGCCACCACACCAAACGGAAAAGGAGCTGCGTTTAAGGTCTGGACCGGGTGGTTATCCCCCAATGTTGTTGCAACGATTTTCGAGGCATCAACATTTTTGGCGCTAGAAGGAGGGCTTGAGACTTTTTTGGCTATTGGAGTATTTTCAATTTTAACATTTTATTTATTATGATGGCTCCTCTTAAACTTCCAATTTGGAGTTGTATTCATGGACGTGCATCCTCCAATACTCCACCCGAAGTGGTAAGACTCTTGTCTCAGTTAAAGTTTAATGGTAAGAGAAATTCTTATGCTTTTAATCACGTCTTTCAATTTATTCAGAATGTTTCAAAATATGATTTTCAAGGAATTGATGAAGGCATTTTATGTAGAATTTTTACTCTCACATTTGCGGCAAAAGCCAGAAGCTGGTGTAAAACTCTTCCAGTTGCTTCAATCCACAGTTGGGATCAATTTGTTACAATTTCATTTGTTAATTTGACGGCTATGATTAGACCGGTATGTTGCAGGAATTGATATTTACGAAGGTTTGAAAATGAGTCTGTTAATGATTTTAATATTCGATTTCATTTGAATTGCTTAAGATTTAAAGATGAAGATAAACCTACGGAAGAAGAATCATTAGATTGGTTTGAATATATTTGTTCTCTTCCACCCATTCCTAATCCATATGAGATTAATTCAAGCTTTGTTCCATCCCATTACAATATAAATGAAAATCCCAACATGGATGTGCAAATAAATGGTGATGAAGCGGTTTCACAAAGCTTGGAAAATATTTCCATTCAAATGCAAGAAGAAAACAACAACAATTTTGGAGAAAAAACCGCCTTGAAATTTGAAAGCTACTTTGAAGTAAATTCGGAAAATCAGATCGCAAATCAGCAAGTACAAGCAACAAACAAAGCAATCAAAATGCAAAATGCTGTACAAATTTCCGAATTTCTCCATGATGAGCAAATGCCAAAATCAGAGAAGCAAAGCAGCGTTCTTCAAGAAAGCATATGCACGCAAAGGAATGATTTGCAATCAGAAATTTACAATGAGCATAATGCACAAGAGTTCTCAAACAGAGACAGTTTTAAATGCATTGTTTCAGGTTCACATTTTTCCCTTTATCCTGATATTTTTAATGATAGTAACTTTTCCCCTCTTGGTATCAATGATATTTCAGAAATTAAAGAGGATGATTTAAATGAATTACCATTAAATTTTTATCAAGATAAAGAAACAATAATTGATCATTCTTTTGCCACTAATGAACATTTTTGTTCCTCCTTGTTTTGATATATTGGATGAGATTGAAAGGAATTCTATAGAATCTTGTGAGGTCATTTATGATGATTACTTTGATATTGAGAATGTTGATTTCAATTTTTCTCAAGATAATCCTCATGATAATATAATTCAAATAACATCTATAAATGAGGAACATTTCAATGTAGAAATTATTCCAACCAATCCTCATTTTAGAGTAGCAAATTATCTTCATGATTTCATTGTTCAAGAAAACATTCCAATTTATGATTCATATCATGATCAAACTCTCATTCCTACTCATAATCATAATTCGTTTTCTAATTCACAAGTTGGAATTCAAAATTTTTCAAATACCATAATTCTGGCCAATCCTTGTGAAAATGAAATCATTTCAAAACAATCCCAATTGTGCTGTAACATTAGTTGTAAAAATAGTGATTTTATTTTATTTTTATTTCCTCAGTTATTTGGTTTAAATTTAGATTTATTTTCTGATTTTATTTTGCAAAATTTTCACACTTTTCGCTGGCATATTGAACACCTTACTATCAAACACTCAATTGATGTATTGCACAATTGGGAAATTCAAGTTTCATATTATAATCATCAGCATCAAAAGATATTAATATTCCAATTTAAATCAACGCTAATGTTTCATCAAAAGCTTCTATTTTTTCAAAGGCAATGTCAACAAGAGAATGCATTTTTGCAATCTGGCCAACAATTTAATTCAATTAATAATTTTCCATTTCATTTGAAAGGTTTGCATCCATTTTTCATTAATTCATTTGAAAAATATTTCGAAATTTTTCTCTCAAAGGAAATGGTTAATAGCTTAACATTTGTACATAACAATAACAATTTTTTCCAGGCCTTTGAATTTGAAAACTCATATCCACAATTGGGCTTGTCATCTCCTCTTTTGAACATTTCCCAATCATTAATGGAAATCCATCCAGATTTTTGTGATCCAATTGGTATCGAATTGGAAAGGAAATTTCATGAGAAAGAGATTTTAAATCAGTTACTAACAATAATTGTACATTTTTATTTCACATTTAATTTTCTTAGTTTAATTAGATTTGTATTTTTATTACTAACATTTGAACTGTACATAAACACAGGAATAAAATTGAGAAAATGGCTACACTGGAAATATGACTTATACCTTAAGTCATTTTCATGTTATTTGGTTAGAATAGGAGTAGAATTAATTTAGTTAGCTTGTTTTATGTAGTTAATTTATTTGCAATAGTTCTATAGATTAAAAAAATAAAACAAAGCAATCAACCTTCTCATACATGTTCAGTGGAAACATTTTTCCTTATCAGAAAATTTTAATTCTTGCTTTCCTTTTTGAAACTTCTTATAGCAATATCTCTACTCTGCCTATTTTGAATAATGTCTTGATTAAATTCAATTAAAATTGCACTTGGTTTCGATTTTCTCAAAGCCACTTTTCTTTATTTCGAGATTTCCTTCTAAGATTTTCTTTTGAAATTTATATGGTAAGGATTTGAGGATATAAAAGCTTCATGATCCCATTATCCCATGAGATGTATGATTGACTATGATAAGCCTAGTTCTAATTCAATCATTATTAGTCAGTCTAACCTGTCACAGTAATCATATGAAGTTCATATTATCTTCCTCGGAATTTGCCAAAAGCTGATCTTAAGGATGCCCATTTTGCCAAGTGCACACATTTAAATCTATTTTGATATTTTTCTACAATTAGTGACTTAATCTCATTCTAATCTTTAGTTTATTATCTGATGCTGTAAAACGCATCATGTTTTATTTACTAAAGGCATTATTGAACAGTCACTATAGCAATACATATTTTTCTCAATATTAAATCAGAATGAGCAGAGGTAATAAATTGTTACTTCACTTCGAAAGGGAAGCATAGTTTCATATTTATTTCTGGTAAATTTTATATTCCATGAACATGAATGACTGATTTCATTTAGGCTGATTGCACACTTAGATTTAGAATAAATAGTGAGATGATTTTAATCAAAGGAAGAATTTGAAGATTTATCAGGTAAAATTTACAGACAAATTCCTTTCAGGTACGCATTTACAACTTTATTCTCATCCATTATCAGTTCATCTTTTCCTTAGTTTACTTTTGATTTGTGTTCTGTTTTATTTGCAGGTTTTTATTTATTTTCAAAACTTGAAGTAAGCGGCAAACTCATTTCAAATTTGCAAACAAGTTCAGGGAAATTCAATTCTGATGCATTAGAATTTAAGCATTTTTTAAACTTTGCTTTCATTCATTAATAAACCCAATTGAAATTTCAAGAAATATCATAAGATCATTCGCATCATAAGATTTCATCGGAAGTAGTTCTTAGTATTTCTTTTGATAACAAATTGTTCATCAAAGACCTCCGATGTATTATCTTACTCATATGCCATATTGCATTTCGCATATCGGAGCTTTCCAAGTGAAGTATACTTCCATGAATATGAATCGCCGATCTCCGATAATCGACTTTACCGATATTGCGATAAACACATAATTCCGGACCCGACATGAAATTCAAATCAAATTCATAAAATATCGCGTCCGTTCAATCGCGATAATGATAAGAGCATAACTTTAAAAGGACCGATGTCTCGGATCCGATATGTTATCAAATTTTCATCATAAAATTATCGGGTCCACTCTTCATCACATATCGGCATATTGAAAATTGTTATATCATGCGCTTAAGATTGCCGATCGCAATTGCCGATTAGCCACGTCATTCATCGCATATCGGCATCGCAACAATCATATTGTGTTACATCGGGTGCTTAAGATTGCCGATCGCCGATTTACGTCATTCATCGCATCGCCGATATCGCAATTGCTTCCTTGTAGTTTTATTTATGGCCGATGTCTCGGATCCGATATGTTATTAAAATCCCATCATAAAAAGTTATCGGGTCCTCTCTTCATCGCATATCGGCATCGCAAAAAATATATTGTGTTACATCAGGTACCCAAAGTTTGCCGATTGCCGATTAGATACGACATCCATCGCATCGCCGATAGTGCAATCATTTCATCACATTTATTATGCTCACGTCACTTCTCTGAATCTACGATGTGCATTTTGCGATACGGGAAGCACAATGTAAATATTTTCTGATCCCTGATATAATGTTTCTTTAATGATGCGATCGCTTCGTTTCATTACACATGTTCTTATCAGCAATTTGCCATTGCAATCTCTGATGCGATAGCTTCCAATGCATGCCTTTGAGCCATTAACATCTAATCGATATATGGCATAGCAATAAAGGTGAAGTTCTGCAGATTAAATTTGAAGCATGGTGAAGAAACATGTTATGTGAATCATCCGATACGGTAATGTGTTATTTTTAAAAAGCGAGCTTGGGTAACCACTATGGTAAGAAAGTAGTTAATGACCAATTTGCAACATATTCAAATTATTTCAATTTCTCATACATTTTAGTTTAAATATATAATTCCATAAGTAAAAATGAAATTCAAGACCTCTCTATCTTCATATTTAAATTTTATTATCTTGAATTTGGTCTTGATTCTGGACAATTTATAAAATCATGGAATTTATATGAAACTAATGATATTTTGGGAAATAGTCATTGCTGCAAATTCTCATTTCGTTTCTAATGCATTTATTTTAATTTCAATTCCCTTAAGCACTAAGCATTCCATTTTTTTACTGCTTGCTTTAGTTTAAATAAAATAAATAATGATTTTGGGTTATATGATTTTGGTTAGTTTGACTTCTTCATGTTTTTAATATTAATTAAAATAAGAAGTCAGCCACTTTGGAGAAACTGATTACCTTTCAGGTAAGATCAAAAGCAATGATCCAATGGTAAGATTCATGTACCCACTTTCATTAATTTCCATTTCATCACTCTAGTTTCATTTTTGTTTTTAAACTATGCTGATATAAAACTCTGTTTTGCAGCTCTTCATAAGATCTTTCAATCTTCTGCTAAATCAGATTTTCAAGGTCCATACTCTTCTTTTGGCTTAATTCCAAGAAGCAGCGATAATCTTCGTCGAAACAGCTACATCAGGAAGTTTCTCAACCTTTAGTTTGTTTATTTAGGCATCTTGTTTTTGTTAGAAAATAATTAAAATGATGCTTTGAAACAAGAAGATTGATACCAGATAGGAAGTTTTCATTGTGGCTGAATTTTAATCATCACTGCTATTCAAAAAGCCTAAAACACTCACGACCCTGCAAGGTGTGATTTACCCAATCTCGACATGAGAATGATTGATTACACGATTATTTTCTTTTTCTTCATATTGTTGAGACATTGATATAAGCATTCTTGCTTGAATTTATCTTTTGAAGCTTGGATTTTCTTTCATTTTTCACATTTCTTCATTTTAATTTCGTTTGCTGATTTCTTTTCTCACTTTAGCGTAAGACTTCTTTTCTTTTAGTTTTCAGCTTTGATTTTGGTGACTTTGCCATTATTTATATGGAAGGCCTATTTGTTACCTAACAATGGTCAGGATACGTGGAGAAAAATTGTTAATAGTCACCTATTAGCTTTTTCTTAAATCTCTTAGTGAAGTTTGATTTTCTTATTATAAAAGTAGACATACTTAAGGAAGAGATTACCAATCAAGAGAAATTGGCAAAGTATCATAAAATCTGAAAATTTCTTTTGATCAAAATTGTAATTATTTTGAGACTTCAATATTTTATTAAGATCTTTCAAAGTTCTATTATCAGTCAAGAAAAGTTATTTTTAACCAAGTAAAGACACTTTACAGCAAAGCACCTTTAACTCTGAAATTGTCATTTTTAACTCTTAAGGAGTCAATGATTCTCCCTGTCCCAAAGAGTCTTATTTTTCTAGAGTATAATCCTGAAATATATTTAAACTTAAAAGATAAGAGGTCTCATCGTGAGCCTGCTTACCATGATCATAGGGGAAAAATAGACTGACATTACCAACACTGTTAAACAAATCAGGGTAATGGCTTATGATTGCAAACAATTATAAGACAAGGGGTCTCATCACGAGCCAGTTTGTTCAGTCCAATTTTAACCGGTGAATGGCATTGTCAACTATCTGGCTACCACACTAGGACAATGGCTTTTAAGATTTAATAATAATAATAATAATAATAATAATAAATAGTAATACATATATAAATGGATTTATCTCTAGATCAATAATTCTTAAAAGGTAACCCTGTCGAAACTATAGACGTTTGTTGGCAGCAGTGGCTCTACCCGTGACAAACGAGTATATTTTGAAAGCTAAGCTGTAAAGTGACCTCTGCTTTATCTCTACAACTAATTAAGGACTGATGTAGGGTTTTGAAATATTTTAATGTATGAGGAATTTTAAGAAAAATTACAATTAGATGATTCTTGTTTTTATTCAGACTGATGAACTTAGTCAAGCATTTCAAGCATAATTTTCTTTTCTTTAATTATTTTTACTTTAATTTTAGGAAAGTCTCATTCATATCAAAGAGAGATAACTGGTTCTTCTCCCGTGTGTCGCCATTGTTGTGGTAAAAACACAACCCTCCCCATTATTGATGTGTTCGCTTCAAATAATGGGGACCCTTTTTATAAAATTTTGGCTAAATACCTTTTTGGATTTTTATTTAGTTGATTGCCTTACGCTTTTGTTAATTTTTAGTTTTCTTTGGATTCTTGTTTTGATTGCTTTGTTAGAATCAATTTTCTATAAGCTTCACGTTGACGCTTGTTTCGCCTCATTTGGTCAATTGGTTTGAAAATGGCACTCCTTTGAAAGTCTGATTATTTGTGTAGCATGGGTTAAAAATGCATAAAATGTAGAATATTGCAGTTTGTAAATATTGGTTCAATAACGCATTCATTTTAAATATTAATCTATAGTGAGTTCTTTTTACTAACATTTTTTCGTTTTTAATTATGCAGCCAAATAATTAAGCATCGGGACTTAAGAAATTCACTCCAATTTCCAAATCAAATCTTAATCTCGAAAACCCAAACATTCAAGTGGCCGTAGTTTATTTTTATTATTTTTCATTTATTTTCTAAGTGGCTGTAGTTTTATTTTTAGCTATAGTTTAAAAACTTAAATTCATAAAAATAAAACCAAAATAAAAATTGATTTTTAATATTACATTATTAAATATTAAATTAATTATTTAAAATTAATTAAATTAATTAATATTTAATATATAAAAATTATATCGCATCGGGACTTTTCAATCGCATCGGAGCTTTTGCATTAAACAAGTTTTAAGAACCCCGATGGCCCGATGCGATATCGCATTGGGACTTTTGCATTGACACATTTTTAAAAAAACCTCATTACCCATCCCGATGCGAAGTGCCGATAAGCGAAAATCCCAAGTGCCGATAAGCGAAAAGGAATAAAAACAAAGTTTTAATAGTTGGTTCAACGACTAGTTCCTTTCACTCATACGTATGGTGATATGTTAGTTTTAATGTTTTACATATATATTAGGAGTAGTGTAGGTTAATATATATTAATTAGTTTATATATTAATATGTAATATGTAATATATTTTATTAATTAAATTTAATTATAATATGTAAATATTATATTATTTAAAATAATATGTAGCATTTAATTAATAAATTTTAAATTTATCATATTAATTAATTTATAACATTTAATTAATTTGATTAATTTAAATTTAATTATCATTTAGATTAATATTAATTAGTTTTTTAGATTACATTTGTTATAAATAATTAATTAGATATCAGTTAGTTAGATTAATACATAGGTTATTAATAATTAGTTTAGTTTATAAATTAACAATTAATTTAGAATTCTAATTTAGGATTTAATTTTTAATGAGAATTTTGATTTTTAGCCCAGTAACAAAATTTCTAGATTCATGCCAGATTTGACCCATCAACTTTGGAAGCTCATAAATTGAGTAATACTTGGCCAAATGAGGCCCATGACGGCTCATTGGAAAGAGAAAATCAAGGAGAACATTTTGGAGGAGGTTTCACCAAAATATTTGATCATTTATTGGGTCAAAAATCAGGTAGAAGATCAAGCTCCAAATTTTGAAAACAAAATCAATTTTCTGAGTTATTTTCTTCATTTTCATTTGTCCAAAGCCTTTTCTAATTGCAGATCCATTGGCTAATAATATCTTTGGCCAATCAAAATATCACAGGCCTCAATAGAGAGCTTATATTTTATTTTCAATTATTTATTTAAATAGAATTTGATTGGGTTTGATTTAATTGCTAGCAATGCTATTTTGATTGCATTTTAATTTATTTTGATTTCTTTGCAGGAAAATAGTGGAAGAGATATGGAGACAAGGATTTCAATCAATGAGAATGCTCCAGATTGAAGATTGGATTATGAGAGTAAAATTATATTTGGCAGATTTCTCTTCAACAAACTCTCCTCTCCAAAAATTCCTTCACAAATATTATAAATAACAGATTGCCGAATGTAAAAGGAGTTGCTCTCCTCTGCAATTTTAGACCTCTGAAAGCACTACTGTAATAGGAATTTAGAGTTGTAGGAGAGAGGAGAGAAAAATCTCAGATCTGGGGATTATTGAGGATTTTCCCTTTGTATCTTGAATTATGTGTGAGGGGCAAAGTTTGCACTATTGTGGCTCTAGTTTTGAAGGCAGAAGTTCAAGCAATGTAAAGGGTTGTTGGAGACCAAGAACAGAGAAATGGATGCAATAAATTGGTATTTCTAATACTACTGTTTCAAATATCATTTTTAATTTTATGATTATAGGAATGTATCATTTTTATTCATGTTTGTGCACTATTGTCAATATAGGTAATTTGTCACAATCTTGTTATTATGTATCTCTGTTTTTTATGGATTAATTTCTCATTTTGGAGTAACTACTTACTCTGAAATCTGTCTTATGAAACTGATTTATTGAATAATAATGTGTTGTGAACTATTTCCACATATCATTATTCAATTATTGGATTTATTGATTTGATAATCAA
>APFE031459654.1:53447-93375 GCA_000404065.3 Pinus taeda | reverse complement strand
AGCCAACTTTTGCCGAGTATACAGAGGCAGATGGGATATATTGAAAAATGTTCAATATCCAATTACAAAATGTTGAGACATCAGAAAAACTCAATGATTTACTGTAGGGAATACACAGTAAAAATATGAAATGCACAGTAAAAAGTAAAAAATCAGAGTAAAAGGATATTGACAGGTTAGCAAGGTCAAAGAATATCAGTTGAAAGTGTATCAGATGAAAGGTCATAAGTAAATATGACATCTAGCGTAAAGACCAAATAGCCAAGTAGCTTAAAGGGCAAAAGATGAAAGATGAAAAGACAATAGAACCTAAATAACAGAGGTAGCAAACAATAGTTCAATAGTTGTCTCTATATTCTTGCATGAAGATATTTCCTTTTCCTAGATTAGTTCTCAATGAAGTTTTAGATATTTTGTAAATTCCTTTTGTATAAATACTTCATAATTCGAAGTATTGAGTGTGTATTGCTATGCATTTGTAGATTTATTATGATCTTAACCTAAGGTTGATTGTACCGATTCTCAAGTCAACATACTAGAACAAGAAATAAAAATATTGCACTACAGGATTCATGAGATGAGCTATTTGCGGTGAAGTATCTTCTTTATCTGATTTTGTTACTTTCTTATGTGTTTCATAAACTTAAATGTTATTCAAATTTGAATGAATTAACTGGAAATATAACTTAGAATTTGTTTAAGTACACTCTGTTTGCACAATTAGTCATTTGTATGTTTTCCTCTGATATTCGGATTTGAGAACCCTTAATTACTCTCTCATCCCTGTTGACATCTTTCATTCTCTTCATAATCTGCCCTAAGGAACCCTTAATTGCTCCCTAGATCCAATTAGAAACCATTTCCCCATCCAGCCTTTGAGATATGTAATAACTCACCTATCTTTCCCTGTAGACATTATTTTTAAAGCTTGATCCAGTCCAGTTTGTCTGACATTTGACCCCATATCCCAATGGTAAAAGACAATACTTTTTCATCTAAGTAAGTGTTCCCACCACCCAAATTCAAATCAAAAACACCATCACAATCATAACTAGCCTAAAAACAATTATCTAAAATAAAGTTAAATCATAAAGAGAGAGCCCTCTCTGAGATTAGGAAGGCTAGCTACTGATCTCCAAAAGTGGTTTGTGGTTACCTCTATCATTTATTTTTCTAACAACTTTGAAGAAATTTCGGAGTGATAACCTGATTTCTAACCATATTGGGGACTTCAACTCTTAGTGTTATAAAACTTTGACGAAACCTTAAATTTAATATTAAGACCCTTAAGGTCATTTTCAAAAGTTGTTCTTGAAAATTTTCATAAAAAATAGTTTAAAAAGTTAAAATTCTTGCTCCCAAGAAGACTCACTATACTAAGGAAAATCCAGATCCAAACCTTGCTACAATAGTTGATGACCGAGACAGGATTTTAACAAAACCTAAAAAGGAAGAAAATCAGCCATGCAGTAGCTAGTTAGTCCAAGAAAATTCACTCCCTGAGGAGTTGTGAACTTTAGAGGAAATCCCATTTGATTTTTCATTTGACCTCTCACTATTTAGAACTAAATCTAAGAATGCCATCCATGAAATAGTGTTAGGCACTGAGTTTACCCAACTCATTGAATAAAATAGGGAGATTATCCATATAGATTTAGAAAAGGTTGTCTTGGACACTTTTAACAGGTTATAAGCTTTGACGTCTACATTGATAAGTAATACAGATGATGCTTACCTTCAACAATCCGTTGAACTAGCTACCCTCACTGTTGCTTCCTCTAAAATTTCTCCACAATCTTCACTCACTATAAATACACCTTTTTTTACCACAACCTCACCAATAGTATCCACCACATTCATTTCCCCTAAACCAATAATTCATCAACCATCCTCATCCTCGTCATCATATAGTTCATCTCCATTCATTTCAAGCCCTTCCTCAACCACCACTTCTTTACCCCCTAGTCAAACCAAAATCTCAGCCATGGGAGACCGATCTGCACCTCTAATTTTACATGCACAACTCCATGCCATGCCCCAAGATTATTAGAGAAAGACCTTTTTGTTTGATGCTACTAGTTAGTACACTGCCCAACAACATGTGAACAAGATGACTGACTATTTTGAGTTCCATGAGATAGATGAATTAGATGTCCAATGAGGTTGTTTTCCTGAACATTAAGTGGAGATGTTAAGAAATGGTTCAAATCTTTACCTACCCATCATATTGTAGACTTAACTAATTTTCATAGATTATTCATTGATAGATGGGAGAGAAAGAAAAACCCTTTGTAAATACTTTTTGAATATGACAGCATTAGAAGAGTTCCTAATGAGTCAATCCAAGATTATTGTACTAGGTTTAATAATATGTACAATGCAATCCTAGCTAATATTAAGCGTCCGCCTGACCTAGCATTAACTAAATTTCCTGATGGTTTTGACACTGACATGTCATACCAATTAAGGGAAAGAAACCTTGAAACATTGGAACAAATGCAAAGAAATGTTGTTAGTGTAGAGGACAACCTATTAGCCAAAAAGGCTAGAATGAGAAATGAAAAGGGAGTTGTGATTAAAGAAGAAACTTCCACTTCTGATGGAAAGATAGATAGTTTAGCCAAGAGTGTAGAGATCATGGATAGATTAGAAAACATGGAAAGGAAAACTTAAAGGGAGAATCAACAACCACCCCAATAAGAAACCAATATGTTAGGAAGAACCCTAAAACTGGAAAGAATGTTATACCAGATCAACAGATTAGGCCCCTTCCCAGGAGAACTATGTTGAGGGTTCACAGACCCAAGAAGGAGAGGATGATACCCAGATAAACTTTCTAGAAATCAAAGACAAAGATGTTTCTTTTCTTACTCAAGAAGAATAGGCATTGTACATGATGCAATAGTTGCAGTTAGAATATGGTGAATCCTTTGACTTTAAATAGGGATATGAGTCAGCTATATATGAGGTACATAAATAATATAGCTTAAGAAGTGAAAAGAACAATGAAGCTCCCATTAAGAGATCAATCCAGACCCATACTAAGAAAATAATAGAAGCTCTTGTTGCCAAAGTCTTAGAAATCCTCCCTAGGGGAACACCAGATACTTCTACCGTAGAAATCGTAGATATAACCTCCACTAAAACTCAAACTCAAACAATTACTGATATAAATATAAACAAGTGAAATAAAGGAAAAATAGCTAAAACACAGACTGAAATGCCTAGTATTGAACAACAAGATAAAAACACAGATTGCATTTGTTAAGAAATATCTCATCCAAACAAACAAAGCTCAACTTCCTTTCAACATCAAAACTGAAATAGAAAAATTAAAGATATCAGTTCCTTTGACCTAACTAATAAAGAATGAATCCTATGGATCACAGATAACTGAAACTTTAATATAGGAGAGCGAGAAGATGTTGTCAGTTTGAATGATTATTAACGTGAATTATTGTTTGGCCTTGACGTGAAAGGTACTCATCAACAAGGGGGAATCCTTCCTTTCTACATTAGCATAAACATTCATGACAAAATATTACATAATGCTATGTTAGACTCAGGGGCATCCCATAATTTGATGCCAAAAACAATCGTGGAGATACTGAACATAGGCATCACCAGACCATATAAGGACTTGTTTTCATTTGACTCTAGCCAAGTTAGATACCTTGGTTTGATCAAGGATTTATGTGTAACTCTATTCCAATGCTCAACGAAAAGTATTGTAATGGACATACTAGTTGCAGACATCCCACACAAATAAGGAATGTTGTTATCTTGCTCATGGGGAGAAAAATTTCAAGGATCCTTGCAGTTAGATATGTCTTATGCCACCATATCTATTTTTGGCTAGCAAAATAAATTATATAGAGAGATATTGATGAAATACATGGTGAGTAGTGTTGAAAAACCACAAAACTTTCCCATATACTCCATGCATTCTGATATGGAATCTTTCATCGTGTACAATTAAGAACATGACAATAATCAAATCACAGCTAAAGAACTAAAATATAAAATAGTTGATAGTGAGAACATTTTTCATGAGTCCCTATGGCATCTAGATTTTAATGGATCTGTGAATATATTAGGGGTCACAAGAGTGTGGATCCATAATATGGAGAATAATCATTCTGAGGGACATGCATTCATATTAAACTTAAAGTGCACAAACAACATGTTAGAGTATGAAGCTCTGATCTTATGATTACAAATTGTTAGAAAAATTGGAGCAAAAAGAGTTTCCATAATCAGAGGCTCGGAACTGATTATTAAACATATTAATCATGAATACTGTGTAAACAATCCTAGATTTAGTCAATATACAGAGAGTGTCCTAGATTTGATTAAAGATCTCCTGGAAACAAACTTTGTTGCCATTCCTAGAAAACAGAATAAGCAGGCTGACAACCTTGCCACTTCTGCTAGAACCTACAAATATCCTTTCCAACTGAGCCATTGGTACATTACAGAAGTAAGACATAGGCCTGTCATACTACAAAATTTGAAGTATTGGTAGATTTCTCACAGGATTCTCAGATTTATGACTTCATGAACACTGTAGGTGAGTTTCAAAATTGTAAAATAGGTAGAGACTGTACAAAAGATAATGATCTAGATAGTGACATAGATGTAAATATTTTAGATATAGTTAAACCTACTAATTTCACTAGGTTAGAAGTAGATAACTTAGAAAATGTAGAATTAGAGGAAATAATGGATGGTGATCCTAAAATTCTTAGTCCTAAAAATAATTTCTTGCCTAAGGTATTATTCCCCTTAGAAGATTTGTTTGATTCCAACGATGTAGCTGGGAAGCCAAAAATGGAACCTTTAAAAGAAGATATAGAAGAATGTAACATAGGAACTGAGGAAAAACCAAAACTCATTAGAATATCAAATGCCTTAGCTCTAGGGGAAAAGGTAAAATACAAAAATCTGTTTAAAGATTTCCAAGATGTTTTTACATGGAGTTATGAAGACTTGAAGTCTTATGACACCAACATAATCCAACAAAAAATACCTCTCAAAGAAGATCATAAGCCTTTCAAATAGAAACTTAGGAGGATTAATCTAGTTCTTATGCCATCTATTGAGAAAGAAGTTAAAACAATGTATGATGCCCAAAGTATAGCCCCCATTAGATATTCAGATTGGATTTCAAACTTAGTCACTACTAGGAAAAATACTGGAGAAATCAGACTATGTGTTGATTTCAGAAATTTAAACAAGGTCTCATTAAAATACAACTATCCTCTACCAAAAATGGACCATATCCTTTAGAGGATAGTAGGATCATCCATAATTTCATTGCTTGATGGATTTTTTGGATACAATTAGATGTTAGCTCAACTAGAGGACCAAGCAAAGTTGCATTTACTACTCCTTGGGGTACCTTCATGTACTCAAATACAATATTATGGAAAAGCAAGCATTATCTTTAGTAAAGGCCATCGAAGCTTTCAAAGTCTATATTCTGTATTCTCACAACATTGCTTATGTTCCAAACTCGATAGTTAAGGAGATTTTGACACAAAATGAGCCTAAAGGCCAAAGAGGCAAATGGATTGCCACTATATTGGAATATGCCATAGAAATAAATCCTACTAAACTTTTCAAAGGCCAAGGTTTAGCCAAACTCATGGCTGAATAGAACTATCAGGCCCAAGGTATTAATTTCATTAGTTCCCTTGATGATCAGGAAGAGATGGTGACTCCACATATCAATGAACCTTTTATAGATTCACCTTGGTATGTGGATATCATATTTATATTACTAAACTTACAAGCTCCTCCTAGTTTAACAAAAACTAAAGCTAGATTTTTGAAAATGAAGTCATTAAGATATTGTATTATAGATAATGATTTGTTTTGGAAAGACATTAGTGTTATTCTTTTGAACTGTTTACAAAAATATGAAGCTGATAAAATTATCCAAGAATTTCATGCAAGATATTATGGAGGATAGTTGTATTGGAAAGCTAATGCTGACAAAATCCTGAGGGTTGGTTTCTACTCGCCAACTCTTTTTGTAGATGTTAAAAAACATGTGACCTCCTGTCATAAGTGCCAGATATTTTTGGGAAAAGCAAAGATTTTACCCTTGCCTCTTAAACCAATCTCCATAGAAATTCCATTTCAACAATGGGGGTTAGACTTCATTGGAGAAACATACCCAGATTCATCAGCCCAACATAAGTGGATTTTGACAGCCACTGATTATTTTACCAAATGGATTGCCACTATATTGGAATATGCCATAGAAATAAATCCTACTAAACTTTTCAAAGGCCAAGGTTTAGCCAAACTCATGGCTGAATAAAACTATCAGGCCCAAGGTATTAATTTCATTAATTCCCTTGATGATCAAGAAGAGATGGTGACTCCACGGATCAATGAACCTTTTATAGATTTACCTTGGTATGTGGATATCATATTTGTATTACTAAACTTACAAGCTCCTCCTAGTTTAACAAGAATTAAAGCTAGATTTTTTAAAATGAAGTCATTAAGATATTGTATTATAGATAATGGTTTGTTTTGGAAACACATTAGTGGTATTCTTTTGAACTGTTTACAGAAATATGAAGCTGATAAAATTATCCAAGAATTTCATGGAAGATATTGTGGAGGATAGTTGTATTGGAAAGCTAATGCTGACAAAATCCTGAGGGTTGGTTTCTACTCACCAACTCTTTTTCTAGGTGTTAAAAAACATGTGACCTCCTGCCATAAGTGCTAGATATTTTTGGGAAAAACAAAGCTTTTACCCTTGCCTCTTAAACCAATCTCGACAGAAATGCCATTTCAACAATGGGGGTTAGACTTCATTGGAGAAACATACCCAAACTCCTCAGGCCAACACAAGTGGATTTTGACAGCCACTGATTATTTTATCAAACGGATAGAATCCATCCCTTCTAGACAAGCCATAGACATTGTCATTATCTCATTCCTAGAAAATAATATCATGTCAAGATTTGGATGTCCCCAGAATCTCATTCCTGATAATGGAGTTGCCTTTAAATCCATGATAATGATAGAATTCTATAACAAATACCACATCAACCTTGGCCACTCCACTGCCTATTACCCTCAAGGTAATGGACTTGCAGAATCCTCCAACAAGAGCCTGGCTAATATCATTAAGAAATTACTGGAAGACAACAAAAATACATGGAATAGAAAGTTTTTCATTGCCTTATGGGCAGATAGATGGTGAGCACCGGTATTGTAGCAATGATGTTGCAACTCCTAGGAATCCCTTCTTTACTTTTATCAACCTAGTAGTTCGTAACAAACTTAGAAGCAAGGATGTTGTATGCACAAGCACTAGCTCTTACTACAAGCTGCCACTTGATCAGCTGACACAAGTTTGCTAGGAGCTCAAGCCATCTTCTATGAGTTCTCATAAGAAGATTTTAATTGTGATGGAAGAAAGATAACTCAGAAGAGGTTATTCTATTTGTTGAAAGATGATGAAAGCTGAAAGGAAATGCAAACCCTAGCAAACCCTAGTTTTACCCACTAACCCTACTTTTACAAGAAAAAGAGATGAAACTACTGAAATGGAAGCCATGGAATAATGTCAAGGTAAAATGCATGTACTTAATCTACTTCTAAAGGAAAATGTGGAAGAACCATATTTTTGTACTTTTGAGCAATTTTATGCAGAATTATTGTGTTTGTGTTTTAACTATTTGTTACTGTGCAAGGGTTTAGTGGCGAAGGGAGATGGAGTTGACTGTTGCAAATGATAAGGAAGGTGTTGAGAGGACCTAAGGATTCCCTATCACTCTTCTAGAGAATTCCATTGTGATCAGATTTCGAAAAATTGCTCGCATGAACTTCTATACGAAGTCTGCAAGGGATTTACACGAAGTTCTATAAGAGCAAGCCGAAAGTGATTTTTGAAGGTTTGGAGGAGGAAAAATGGTGGGAAAAACAAAATGAAGGTTGTATGGGGGTGTTAGAGGGTCTAGGACTCTGTCAATGAAGATCAAACTTGAAGGTGATGGTTGGATTTGTTCAAAGGACAAGAAAACAATTTTGTACAAAAACATAGAAATTAGGGTTGTTTGGGAAAGTGTGGCGAATGAGTGGAAAAAAAGCTAGAGAAATGGACTGGAGTATGTTGGGTGATGAAAGGATGATAGGCTGGGATGTTATTCGAGTGAGCTGCACACCTACTTCTAAAAAATGATTCAAGGAGAATTAAAAAAAATAGAGTTATACCTATTTTAACCTAATTCTGCCCTAAAAACAAAAAAGTGTTGAATATAATTTTATGGATAGGAAATGATGCAAAAAATCTATGGAAACCGAGCAAGGAAAAATCCAAACATGTAAATACAACTGATATCAACTTCTCCAACTCGAATTCACACACTAGCAATTGCATTGGAAAGCAAAAACAGTGTTTTGGTGGCAACAAGAGTGCTTTCGTCTCAATTCAAGGTCCCAAGGAGGGAGATAGGAGATAAAAGCCTACTTGGTAACCTTTTTGTGGATCTTTTTCTATTATTGTAGCAAACTAATTAATAAACCTGAAGTAAGAACAATTATTCTAATCATCAAAAACAACCTAAGTAATAAAGCAAGATTTAATCTAGATAACATAAAATATTTCATGAATGCAAGAAAAACACATATAAATATAAGAAGGAGGTACTAGGCACTTGGGTTGGGTCCAACACTAAGAGCTATAGCTCCCTTAGAAAGAGCAGTTCTAGTTCAAGGCTGAATTCATCTTCATTGATCAAAAAACACTAGTCATATCACAAAATTGTTTACAGAAAGAGCTCAAAAATGAGCTGAATGCAGAGCTGCACTAAAGTGTGAAAATAGACTGTTCAATAGCTAATATCCAACTAAAATATAACTAACAAAATTGAGGCCCTAAGTCTTCTTATTTATACAAATGGGGACCTCCAACAGTCCTCCTAAAATCAAGGAACTCGACTTCCTGGAACTAAAGATAATAGCAGTCCTACTTGACTTGTTTAGTTGCCTGTTGGCTTTGTGCTCTGAGTTTTTGATGGAGAATTCAAGGTAAAGGCTCATAAATGAAGGAGACAACCTCCTACAAATCCTCTCCCCTGTTCTTCCACGAATTTGGTTGCCACATGCTCATTAAACCTTTGATTTTGTCCCAAAGTTGACCAAAAATATGCATAAAGCACACATTAGACTTTTTGGCATAATGACTAACCTGATTCACTCTATTAGCATAAATATAATAAAAAACATGCAATAAACTAATGAGAATGGTGGATTAAGTCAAATTAAGAGACAAAATGAACCCATATAATTACCCATTTATGGGGCTCATCATCACCCCCTACTGAATGTGTTGCTCATCCTCTAAGCAACTAGTCTATCTCCTCATCTTTTGATGGCCTTGGTGGCCTCCCTATCATCCCAAGCTTTTGATATGGTCTACTTATGTGTGCCATAAAATTCTGCCTTCTTGTCCATGTCGTTCCACTGCTCCTCCTATTTTGCTTCTTTGAATTCTTGTGCTTTTCTTGGCCTTGAAATACATGGAGACCTGCCTTTTTCTCTTTTCTTTTGGCTTAATCTCTGTGCTCAGTGTAGTGAGGCCAACTACTGCCCCTCTTTCCAGAGTCTCGAGGGCCCCTTTTCTTTGTTTTGCCTCTGCTTCCTCTTTTTCTCCTCCTTTTGTCTCTTTTTCTTTCTCTGTTTGCTCTGTTTCTTCCTCTTCTGTCTCTTCATCCTTCTCCTCTTCTATTTTAGGTTCTTCCTTCTCCCTTTCTTGTCCTGCTGAGTCATCAGTTGCTTCACCTTCTCCCCCTTTCTGCTCTTCTTCCTCACTGTTAGAAGGACTGATATCATAGGTGAGGGCTTTTATGTCACCTTCTCTTGTCATGTTTATGAAGACTTCCCATGCTATAGGGAGTGTGAATGTATAGAGGGCTTATTCCACTAAAATTTAGTTAATCCATGGTGAGCCAATTGATATGGACTCCTTGTCCTAAAATTAATTATGGAATCTATGAATCCTTCTGTCATTATGCTTATACCCCTTCTGAACACCAAACGTAGAGATGGAGACAAGAATTTAGAAGAAAACAGGAAAACAGGGGAAAACTGTGTTTTTCTTTTTAAGAAACAGGCAAACCTTTTTTTTTTAACGCAATTTCTCCCTTCTTCAGGCTTGATTCTTCCCTAAAATTGCAATATTTCTTTTGTAGAAACATGCAACAGATAAAACTGTTTTTTCTCTTCGTTCTTAAGAAACAGGCAGAAATTTTGAATGCAATTACTCTTCTTTTTCAAGTTTAATCCTTCCTTAAAATGATATCATTACTTCCACATATTGATAATCAAGGTTTGTATACATGAAATCCACCTCCTAAAGCCAAAAAAATTTCAAAAACCTGTGTTTTCTTCTAAAAAATAGCTCACCGCCCTTCCTGTAGAACTGGCTGTAGGTATTTTTGTAGAACCTGTTACTGCTCCTGTAGAATGCCAATTAGCAGAAAATGACAGAGAATGATGGTTTCAAGGCTATGAAGGTAGTATAGAGCTTGTTGCAGCCACAAGGACAATGATAAAATGGAAAAAAAGGTGGTGAATGAATTCGAGGCAGAGTACTTATGTTTTTTGTGAGATATTTCCATTGACGGTGAGCTGGCAAAAATGTGCGTTGGCATTATTTGGACTATTGGTTCCTACTACAGTGCCATCATGAGACTTTACGCTTTATACCTTTAATCACTTCCCATTATCTGCATTGGAGTTCAGAACATCTGCTACTACCTTTTCTTTAGATTTCCCGTTAGTTGACTAAAAACGTGTGCTGTATGATTTCCGGCTAACCGCTGTAGAACTGGATGAGGTGTTGTCTGAACTGGACGAGGGTGGCCAGTTAGCTGGCCACCAATATTGTTTAATAACAACCATCTCATTGTCCATGCAGTTTTCAAATTACATTCATGCAACAGAGAAACGGGTTTAGTCACTTACCTAGAAGTCGAATGCATTTGCTGTGAGGAGCTATGGCCATTCCTTCTACTGCATGCCTTTGTTTTTGTGGATGCATGCTTGTCTGATTGCTTATATGTGGCTATTTTTCTTGTGTAGGTATCCTCCAGCTAGATCTAATTTGAAGGAGTCTACTTCAACCTTCAGATTTGCACCCTCATGCTGCTGATGCTAGATTTTTGCAAGACAACGACTTGTTTTGTCCATAGCTCCCAAACGATATACTGGATTGACCTGAAATTTTTTGAGCATGTTTCCACAATCATTAGGCACCTCCCATACAAAAATTGTGGTCAATGGATGCATAGATTTCAAAAGAAAATAGAAAATGGCTGAAGGTTACGGAGGTCAATTTCTCAGAAACTGTGCACTAGAATTGGCTGAAATTGCTTGGGCATGTTACTATCACCATATGCATCTCCCCATGAAACAAGTTTTTAAATGGATGCACAGATGTGGAGAAAATGCAAAAATGGTTGAAGTTGATGGAGGCTAATTTCACGGAAACCGTTCACTAGAATTTGTTGAAATTGAGTGGGCATGTTTCCATCATCCCAATACAACTCCTCATGAAACAGTTTTTTAAATGGATGCTCGGTTTTCAAGTTAGGGAAAAAATAAATTTATGATCTATGTATTTTTGTATCAGAACATTCTACAATTTTTGCATAGTAAGAAAAAATGAGCTTGGGCTGTAGTGTGGACTTGGAATTGATAGGAGAGAGGTTTGGAGATTGCAGGGGGATTTATAAATCCTTTAGGAAGCTTTCCTATTCCCCAAACTGCTTTTAAAATACATTTCTAGCTCTCTGTAATTTCTACAGGAGCCTCCTGTACAAAACATAAAAGAAGCATAGTGAGGTGGAAAGAATGTCAAGAATGATGGAGAAGGGTGAGGGAAGGTAGGATAGGTATTGTTATTGATTTTAGAGCTTTCTTGGCACATGTTGTTGCTCCCTGAAGTTCTCCTGCAATCCTGCAATACAACAGGAAATTCATTTTTCTTTTTCCTTTTCTCTTATTTTTTTGAAGACAACTAGGGCGCTTCATGGAGGTTTTCACCCTAATTACCTGGCATGGGTGCCTCCAAGGGAGGTTTTCACCTAGGGATCTTATTCCATTTTTCTTTTCTCTTATTTCTAACCGATTGACTCCTCATGGAGGTTTCTAATCAATGAGCCAATCTGCAGTGTCTCCGAGGAAGTTTTCACCTTATATTTTTATTTTTCTCTTATTTTTCATTTTTTTCATTTTTCTGTTTTTTCTACTATACCCTACTTGAAAAAAAAATCATTTTCAAGTATAAGAATACTTTTAGTGGAGCCATGTGCACGTCCAGATGATAGACAAAATGATGTGGAGACTTGAAATTCATGCTTTGACAGGTACCTGGATTTCAGAGACCAAATGATTTGACTATGAAGGGATCAAGCACAGTTGAGGAAGAGAGTACTATTGCAACTTAGTGACTGTCTGCAACCATATCTCAATATAGTTGTGGTGTCCTTTTTCCTTTTGCTGATCTGGATTATTCTTCATGTCTTCTTCTATCATGACCTTCACATATTCCTCTTTTTGCTGATTTTTCTCTTGAATACATGGAGGATTTGATGGTAACCATGAGGGAGCTCTCTCGATCTCTGATTTTGATGTCTTCCATTTATCAAGTGCAGCCCATGGTCCTTTGATCTCCTCTTTTGGATCTTCTTTTGCTATATGTGGTCCTTCAATGATATCAATATAAACCCTTTTTTGCAATACTCTTCCTGAGCTATGGTGAATATCATTGAGCTGAAGAGGAGTTGTTTGGAAGTGTTGTACCTCAGCTTTTCAATTGGGTTGAGATACTCCAATATGCGGGTATGGAAATGGTGGTTCCCCACTATATACTTGTTGAGCCTTTCTATTATTCGGGTTTGGGTTCGGTTGAGCAGGTATTTAGGGTTTCCTTGGTGGAGCAGGAGGCAATGGTTGAGCAGGTGGTGGAGGAAAAATAGTGGGAGGAGTGTTGTACTCGGGCATCCACCCTTGATGAGGTGTATTCTACTGAGGTTGTGGCTGATCATAGGAGTGAAATAAATGAGTAGCTAGTTGAGCATGATATTGAGGAGGATATGAGTAAGGAGGGGGTGTGGACTAGGAAGGATGAGCAGGGGGGTCCCAAGAAGGTATGAATGTGACTTAGTTGGGGTTTTAGTATGCCTGAGATGTCCCTTGCATACCCTTCTAGTATGGTCTGGGTTCATGTGGCCTCTTTTTGTTCATGAAATCAATTGGTTCAGTGGTGCCTTTGGCCCTTTGATATGCAGCTTTAATTCTCAGAAAGGAAAGGCACTGATTCGTAGGATGGCCTTTTTCATAGACAAAACACACTTCTATGGAGTGCAATAGAAATTCATTCCTAGGATGCTTTCTAGTGCACCTGGGACAAAAGATGGCCAAATCCCACTCTGCTTCTTCTCGATATCTTTTGATATGCATGGAAAGCATATGCCTCATCTTTCTCTTGAAATCTTACCACATGTTTCAATTTCACCTTCAATGGATGAGATGGAAGAAAAGGTAATGCTTCCAACATTTTTGTTTTTAGCCATGGGCTCCAGAGGAATGTTTTCTTCTTCTTCTTCCCCTATAGGTTCTTCAAATATGTCTAGCTGTTACCTAAGGGTGTTTCTTGATTGTAGCCAATAAAGAAGAGAGAAGGTTGGCTTTGTGAAGCAGTGGGGGTGTTGTGCAAACATTTTTTTGAATTATCTCTACTCCTACGAGGCATGAAAGGAAGTCTATTTGGTTGATTTTTGTTTTTTCTGCTTGTACCCGCAAAATTGAAATTGATTGAATAACAAATTGCAACTAACTAAAATAAGCCTTATTGAAATGAAAATTACAGAATTGAAATGAAAGAAGGAAAATGATTAATCTATTTTGCTGAAATGAAATTGTAGAATTGAATTGAAAGTAGGAAATGACTAATCTATTTTGCTGAAATAAAATTGAAGAATTGAAATGAAAGCTAGAAATGACTAATCTATTTTGTTGAAATGAAGTTGTAGAATTGAAATGAAAGCAGAAAATTTCTAATTTACACTTGCTGAAATGAAATTACAGAATGAAAATGAAACAACTACTCTACTCTTGCTAAAATAAACTACTTAACATAAGGTTGCAGTAGAAAATAGAAGAAAAGAAATAATCACAAATACTCTGATGCTTCCCCAGTAATAGTGCCAAAAAGAGTGGTGAGCTCCAGTATTGTAGCAACGATGTTGCAACTTCTGGGACTTCCTTCTTTACTTTTATCAATCCAGTAGTTCGTAACAAACTTGGAAGCGATGGTGCTATATGCACAAGTACTAGCTCTTACTGCAGGCTATCACTTGATCCGTTGGCACAAGTTCGCTAGGAGCTCAAGCCAACCTCTATGAGTTCTCAAAAGAAGATTTTAATTGCGATGAAACAAAGCTAACTCAAAAGAGGCTATTCTATTTGTAGAAAGAGGATGAAAGCTGAAAGGAAATGCAAACCCTATTTTTACCCACTAACCGTAATTTTGCGAGAAAAAGAAATGAAAATACTAAAATGGATTCCATGGACTACTGTCAAGGTCAAATGCATGTACATAAGCTACTTCTGAAGGAAAATGTGGAAGAACCATATTTTTGTACTTTTGAGCAATTTTATGTAGAATTATTTTGTTTGTGTTTTAACTATTTGTGATTGTGCAGGGGTTTGGTGGTGAAGGGAGCTGAAGTTGGTTGTTGCAGATGATGAGGAAGGTGTGGAGATGACCTAAGGAATCCCTAGCATGCTTCTGGAGAATTCCATTGTGATCACATTTCGAAGAATTGCTCGCATGAACTTCTATAGGAAGTTTGGAGGGGATCTACATGAAGTTCTATAGGAAGTTCTACAGTAGCAGGCCGAAAGTGATTTTTGAAGGTTTGGAGGAGGAAAAATGGTGGGAAAATTAATATGAAGGTTGCATGAGGGTGTTAAAGGGTCTAAGACTTTGTCAATGAAGATCAAACATGAAGGTGATAGTTGGATTGGTTCAAAGGATAAGAAAGTGATTTTGTACAAAAACATAGAAATTAGTTTGTTTGAGAAAGTGTGGCGAATGAGTGGGAAAAGACCTTGAGAAATAGACTGGAGCAGGTTGAGTGATGAAAAAATGATAACCTAGGATGTTATTCAATTAAGCTACACACCCACTTCTAAAAATTGATTCAAGGAGAATTAAAAAAATAGAGTTATACCTATTTTGACCTAATTTTGCCCTAAAAACATAAAAGTGTTGAACATAATTTTATGGACAGGAAATGATGCAAGAAAGCTATGGAAACTGAACAAGGAAAAATCCAAGCATGTAAATACAACTAATTTCAACTTCTCCATCTTTAATTCACACACTAGCAACTACATTGGAAATCAAAAATAGTGTTTTGGTGGCAACAAGAGTGCTTTGGTCTCAATTCATGGCCCTAGGGAGGAAGAAAGGAGATCAAAGCCTACTTGGTAGCCTTTTTGTGGATCTTTTTCTATTATTATAGCAAACTAATTAATCAACCTGAAGTGAGAACAATTATTCTAATCATCAAAAACAACCTAAGTAATAAAACAAGATTTAATCTAAATAACATAAACTATTTCATGAATGTAAAAAAAACACATGTAAATACAAGAAGGAGGTATTGGGCACTTGGGTTGGGCCCAATCCCAAGAGCTACAACCCCCTTAGAAAGATCAGCTCTGGTTCCAGGCTGAATTCATCTTCATTGATAAAAAATACTAGTCATATCACAAAACTGTTTACAGAAAGAGCTCAAAAATGAGATGAATGCAAAGCTGCACTAAAGTGCGAAAATAAACTATTCAATAGCTAAAATCTATCTAAAATATGACTAACAAAACTAAGTCCCTAAGCCTTCCTATTTATACAAATTAGGACCTCCAACAGTCCTCCTAAAGTCAAGGAACTCGGCTCCCTGGAACTGAAGATAACAACAGTCCTACTTGACTTGCTTTGCTTTCCCTTGGCTTTGTGCTCTGACTTTTTGATGGAGAATTCAAGGTAAGGGCCCATAAATGAAGGGGACACTGTCCTATAAATCCTCTCCCTTGTTCTTCCATGAATTTTACTACCACATGCTCATTAAACCTTTGATTTTGTCTCAAAATTGACCAAAAATCTGCATAAAACACACATTAGACTTTTTGGCATAATGACTAACCCAATTCATTGTATTAGCATAGATATAATAAAAAGCATACAACAAACTAATGAGAATGGTGGATTAAGTCAAATTAAGAGGCAAAATGAGCCCATATAATTACCCATTCTTGGGGCTTATCAATAGACTAACTACCAAGAAGTCCATTAGCACATCTCCCTATCAATTAGTATATGGAATGGTTGTTGTTTTTCCATCGTCTTTGGGAGTGCCAATGATAAATATCATCCAAGATTTGTAGGTAGAACTAAATGATATCCAGAGAAGAATAAATCATACCATTTACATCTAGTAGACCAGAGAAGAAGTATATGTAAAATCACAGGTAATCTAGGATGAAATCAAAAAGATATTTGATAAAAATAACAAAGTAGATGATTTTTACATAAATGATAAAGTTCTTAAGTGGGATTCAAGAAGAGAAGACAAAGGAAAACATGAAAATTTTGACTTCTTATGGCAAGGGCCTTATATTATTTACAGTTACAGTGCTAACAATGCATTTTTATTGAGAGAAATAGATGGATCATATCTACTAGGAGGACCTATCAATGGTAGAATGTTGAAGCATTGTTTTTCCACTGATTAACCATAGTTCACTTTACTTTGCATCATTTTACATAACATTGTAGAGTGTAGATTTTATTGGATGGTAATCTTCTGATCTAGAAGCCTGGAGAGAAGGCCCTGAGCTTTGAAGGGTTCACCATCATAAGTATCAATAAGGTAGAAATCACAGAAGGACAATTTACAAGGTAATTTCAGTCCAATTTCAAAGGCTACCAATCCTTAGATTTCTTTACATTTCACCATGAAATTCCATCCCCATGTGGAGCCACTGTTAGGGTCCTATATTAATATGATTCATAATTTTGAATTGGTTGTGGTTGATCTTATAATATTGTACACAGTTCTTCTTTCTGCAAAATGTTTTCCATATTAAAAATAAAAAAATGAAAAGAGGGCATGTCCTAAAAGAAATATCAAAGGACAAAAAGAATAAGACAGATAAAAAAAAGTGAAAATATATGAACCCTAAACGAAAACAGATCATGAAAGTGTGCAAGTCTAAGTGCTGCTATTTTTTACTTTACTGTGCAAAATCATTGTTGTGTGTAGCTTGTCATAAATGCCACAGCCCATGATAGTCAAATTGTTTAATCTTGACTAGTTCATGCTTTAAATTTCATGTTTATAGATAGAGAATAAAGATCTAGCCAAACTGCTTAATCTTGATAGATAAGTAGTTAGGTAGAGAATAAAATGTGCTCATAAGCTTAATCTGAGCCATTGGAAGATATAGGGTTAGAATTAGATAGTTTACTTTTCAAAATAAAAAGGAAAGAAAGGGAATGCTAATCTAAATGCACCCAATAAAGTGAAGAAAAAATGTTAGGGTAAGTAGAAGAAAGGTCGTGGAAGTACAAAGTTGATTCAAGAATAAGCACATTTATCATGCTTAATCCTATGTTTTAGTGTGCAGGAGTAGCTTTGAAAGTGGAAGGATGTTCACATGTTGATTTGGTTAACTTCCCGTCATTTCATTTCAACCGCCAGTACATACTTACTAATTTCCCCATTATCCCATCATTTCTTGTTAAAATACTCTTTTCCCCTTTATTTTCACCCTTAACCCTTGGTTTCACACATTTCCCTAGAAAATTACCTTCCAAAAGTCATTTCCCAACCCCAAACACCTTTTCTCTAGTGTGAAACCCATTCCCCTTTGAAAAAGTCATTTTCCCCTTATTAATTTCCCTCTTTTTCATAAAAAACCCATAAAACCCCCCTTGTCCTAAGTTTTATTCCACCCTCTGCAATATTTAATTAAGGCTCTGTAATTCACATTTTCCCTGACATAAACTCGTTTAACCCACCACCGTGGTGTGGTTAAAAAATCCTGTCGCATTCAACCCTCATCCTTCTTTATTAACCCACTTATGTTTAACCCCTCCTTATTCATTAATTAATTACATTCAAGTGTAGTAAATCCCCTCAGGCCCCATAAATCTCCTCCTGATTTCCCTCCATTCAGCTCCACCATGCGATAGCCATTAGATCTTGCACCCCCAGATCTGACTGAACACAACCATATCACGCAGACTCCCTTTCCGACCTTTACCCACCCGAGAGCACATGAAATTAGTGGTTTTTCTTGGGCCCCTTTCAGTTACATGGAAACTCTAGGTGAACTCGTGTGCTCATGGGGAAATACGACCCAACTGCCAAAAGCGGTGTGATGGCCCCCAAAACTATATCCCTGCCAAAAGCTAAAACCACCCACTACTCATTATGAACTTCCACGCCAAAATATAGCCATTGCTAGTTAAAAGGCCAAAGATACTCATTTTCACCCTTTTCTCTCATTTCCTCTGTGAAAGCTTCCTAATCCTTCCTACGCCACAATGAGCCTTAACAACCAAATTTGACTACCAACTCCCTCACGAACATGCTCTCGAAGCCCAATTCAGCCATCTAGTGCACAGTTGAAGCCAGAGTACCCTCTACAGCTACCATCGAAACTAGTTTGCAGTGTATACCAGTTTCTTGAAAATCCAGACTAAAAATATGACTCAATGACTCAAAATTCGACATGGTGTCTAGATTATTCAAGAAGTCTTGAATCTCATCCTCCTACAAAAACTAAAGATTCTAATGTATCAAGGAAGCAAGCCAAGTCTCCTCATGACTACTATATTCTAACCATAAAGTGCCTTAGATCTCTTGAATGGATCTAATGGGGGGATACAAGGTGACCTTCTTCCTAGAATGTCCATGGGAAATATACATGTCACCAGAGAAAAATCCAACATAGGCATTGGTCGTAGCAAGCCATGGTCATCCCAAGATCAAGGGATGTCCTCCCATAGGATTCTTTGGCTAAAGAAAAATAATGTCTATGGGGTATTCCTAAGGAGTCTAAAGAAAAAACCACATCATCCAACACCCCTTCTTGCATGATTTTAGATATATCTACTAGTTCAAGCACAATGGGAGTAGGACGAATATGGACCAATCCAAGTTGATCCATGGTTTTCTTGATAATAACATTAATGGACACCCCTTGGTCTATAATCACATTGGAGACAAGGAAATCACTTATCTGAAAAGAGACAACAGGGCTTTTGGGGTCGGTATATTTCTCCATGTTCATACACCCCATCATTAACTCTATTGCTCTACCAACAAATTGAATAGTTTGAGGTCCTAATATTATCCTTCCTAGCTTCTTGAGATAGAGTTCCCTAATGATTTTTGTGGAAATGGGGATCTCTTTGATAGCTTGGATAAAAGGTACCAATATCTAAGGCTTCCGAAGCTTAGAGGCCAGGCTAGAATCAGGAATAGGGTCATTCTTCTCCATAAATAACCTCTCCAGACAGGGAGGTCAGTTGGAAGAATATGGAAAAGGATCAGAGGGTAGAGGGATGGGCAAGATGGTGAAATATTTTTCAAAATGGTCAATAGTTTCCTCCTCGCCTTTCTTGTCAATAATCACCATAGGCTGGTTTTGATTTTCTGAAGTTACTATCTTCCCCGACCTCAATTGGAGATCATTTACTCCAAATGGCATGCACTAATATTTGGATGAGGAAAATGGGTTCATAGAATGGATCATTTGTACCCCTTTTTTATTTGGATTGAGTTAAGGTTGGGCAAGAAGCTAAGGAGGTCAAAATGGTGGAGGTAAAGATAATGGTGGCATTAGCTAACTCAACTGAGGTAATGATGATTGTGGCATTGGGTAAGGTGCATATGTAGGTGGGTATGACTACATAGCTACATGATAGGAATGGTGTGAATGGTTTGGCCCTCTCCATCCTTGCTGTCAAGATTGGGTGGGTTGTCTATAATGATATTAGTTCCCATGCTACCAATGTTGAGAGTGACTAATGTTAGGATAGGAATATGGATGTGCGTTATAACCAAAAAATTGCAGTGGAAGTTCAAGAGCTATACATGCACTTACCCGAGGCTTGTTTCTTCATGTTACCATAGCATGCAATGACTTGCCTTTAGGTTGTCCTCCTTCAGGTACAACTTTTAGCCCAGTTATGGAGAGACATTTCATTGTGGCTTGGTTCTTTATACAAATTTCACTTTTATTATTTCCTTTAATATCAAGAGGAAATTCTCTTAAAAGATGATTTTTTCTACATTTTTCTTGTTCCTCTACAAGTTTTTCTTGAAACTTCAAAGAGTCGATTTGTTTACTAACAATATTGATTATTTTAATTTTCATATTATCCATTTTGTTTTCTAATCCAACGATCATAGAATCAGTAGATTTGGTTTTCTTATATCTATTCTGAATTCCTTTACTAGATCTATATTGCTTCCTTAGGAATTTCCTGCACAAATCACAGATTTAATCAAAAGATTTCTAAGCAACATCCCCTTGTACTAACATATTTAGATTATTCGTAGCATCATTAGTAAGCTCACGTAAGAACAACATTCTAATGGTACTTAGATCAAATTCGTGCTTTGACCTCTGGAGGATGAACATGAATCTCTCCAAGTAGTCCTCTAGAGTCTCATCATCATTTTTCATAGTAAAGATTTCATCTTGAATATCTCTAGTTTTACAATATTTGTGATAGTTAGAATAGAACACTCTCTTCATTTATTCCAAAGAATATATAGTATTTCCTCCTGGTCCCATGAACCAGCGGAGTGTTGTGTCCTTGAGAGCTGCGGGAAACAACTTTAACATTTGGGCATCAGATGAATAATCATAACTTCTACAAAAATATCAAACTCAAATAAGAAATATTATGGGCCTCCATGTACCTTACCATAGAACTGAGGAAGAGTTGATGGTGAAATATTTTTCATTCGTACTTGTGTATCAGGATCCACAATTAGGAATCAAAAAGTGGATTGTTCCTCAGTTACCCAATTTTCACTAGTTCCTTTTGCATGTTCTTCCTGATATTCCATTGCTACTCCTCCAGGAAAACCACTCTCAATAGGTTGAGAAGGCTGACTATGGGTTCTAAGAGTCCCCTTCTTCCCCTTTGTGGGGTTTGTCAAACCTGGACCACTACTACCAGAGCCCAAGTAGATTATTCCTACATCATGAGTCTACGTTTGTTTGGAGTTTCTGCTTGCAAAAGAAGGCCCAATATGATATTTTATTTCACATTTATTAGTATTTATTTTACCATTGGTGGGCTTCTGATGCCTACCTCTTTTAGGAATTCATTTCAAAAAATGACAAAAAAAAATTACAATAAAATGTTGCATTTCAAAAATAATTAAACACCTACAAATTCCTTCAAGCAATAGAAGCACACTATAAGAAAACATAATAGTAGACTTACCCCTATTGCAAAAGTGGAAAATTCTTACCAATTCAAATCACATCCATGACAACGGTGCCAAAATGTTGGGTGCAAGAATTTCACTTAAGAAACCTCCTTCAACACTTAATTACCAACCTGGGGGTTTTGTAAACATAGAGACGAAGCATAGGTAATGCCATAAGTGGTATGAAATTTTCCTATTTCTATTTCTACTTCTCAACTGAAACTTTGTAGAATCAAACAGAAATATCTCAAATACAATTAACATCAAAGTAATTCTAGTGTTGGAATGTAAAATAATGCATTTGCGAAGAAATCAAATAAAGGAACTTTCACACTGATGTAAACAATCTTAATTGCTGAAGTGAAACTGTATGTCTATCCTCAATATAGGTGATGGTAGTTAAAGAAGTGTGCCCTTGAAAAGATCTACCTTCTAAATGATTTTCCTTCTCACACTGAGTGGTCGTTCCTGTACTCTTGCAATTCGCTTGCAGTAGTGTAGGCACAACATTTATGTGAGAAGTATATCTTACACTTATACTGAAGACTTATATTTTCTTGTAGGGGCTCTAAGCCTCAACGCTTGGAGCACTATGTTCCTATAACAAGACACTAGTCCCTGTACTAGAGCAGAGCTTCCTACAACAAATATTCCAATTTTCTTTTGGGAAAATAAAAGAGCATGTTAACTAAAAAAATAATTGCAAGTGCGAGTAGAATCTGCAATAATCTTGGACACGAAAAGAATGCTTTAATTGATTGAATCTCACAAATAGAAATAAACTCTTAAGATTAAAAAAATCTTCAAAAGTAAAGAGAACATTGTTCAGTCAAAGAGGTTTTTCATATAATGAAATATAAATTGAAACAATTCACTATCATATTCCATATTACTTCTAGTTTTTTTCCTTAAACCGTGAGGTGAAAAAACAAATTGAGATATGCAATAATGTTATTTTATATTTCATGAAGTTATCCTTAATCTTTAAGAATTTAAATTTAGTAATAGAAATGCCTCCTTCGGATGATAAACACTTGCTTTGTAGAAATAGATTAAATTAGATAAAGTAACAAGAAAGAAACATTTGTTGTAAATGAACTAGCGAACCAGGGTGCAAGGTCCTACATGCATTGGTGCAGGAAGGATCTTGTCTACATGATCCAAGTGAAAGGAAACAAGGAAAAATAAATTACATGAGGTAATTAAATTTAACTTTCACACAATGGATCCTTTCACACTTCACTATTTTAATGAAAAAAATCATAATTCGTAAGCAAGCACAAAATCAAGATTCAAACCATGCTTCTATAAATAAATAGAGTTAACACACCTTTAAGATAACAAATCAAGAGGGTAAACAAGTTGGGTTAGCTAGGCCCTACCCAACCAGCTCGTTTCCCGTTTTAGGAAACCAAAGCCTTTCGCACGTTATTAACACGTCAATGAATAATTATAATGCAGAATGAGAAAATCATGGTGCAACTCCTTTTATTAATTCTGATAAGAAAATATACATTTGAGTTCAAGTCCATCCCAGAACGAGGGAGACAACTAAATTACAAATAAACTAGAGATTACAACTATGCTGCTATCGCTATCACTTGATAGCTTAGTTTTATCTGAAAGCTACATCTTATACAACCATTTGTCTTGTGGGCATAACCAAAAATTACAGTAATTCCAAATCAATCCTTTCAGCTGAAACAAAATAACAAATAAAATAACAAAATAAATCTAATGGCTATAACAAGGTCCGAACTATTTGTTGGCCATAAACGTGATCCTCGGCCATATCCCTGACTTTTCTCCTCATTGAGTTCAACTACGGATGATCGCAACCAAGCTAGAGAACATTGACCAAGATTCTAGTGTGAAGTGATCAAACTGTTGCAGAGATCACAGAACAGATAGTTGGTGGCAGTGTAGGAATCTACCTACGCTAGATCAAACTAGCATAACAATTAATACTTTAGCTTAACCAATACTTTAGGAAAGTAAATATATGTTACAAGAAATATTAAAGGCATGAAATCTATTTAAAATAATCAATTAAGCCCTTAATAAAACTTAAACATGAAATATGAAGTTTACGTAGGAATAGACAATATTCTTAGAGTAGTGCAGGAATGAGGAGGTTTAAGTAAATAAACAGAGGTTAATGATTATGGTTTTGTAATAGGAAGGAAATAAAAATGGAGCATTTTGGCCTAACAACAATAGCCTTTAAATTTTTGTCACCAAAATGTCTCATTTCCCCTAGTGGTCCCTTTGCAAGAGGTGTGAGGATGGTGGATTTTAAACAATGCAAAGCACTTAAAAGAGCATTATCTGGGAATGGAGGTAGATAACGTTTCCACACTACTTGGGGTGGTAGCATTCATCTCGCTTTAGTGATCATGTGCAAAGATAACTTGTTGTCTCGAGTGGCTTGTTGAATGTTTCCATGATTTAAAAAGGATAGTTTAGTGGCTATTGATTGTTGCCTACCTGTTATTTTTAGATATTTCTTACTTGGAAACATTTCCTAAATTGACTAGCCATTTTCTTCCATTTCTTGTTTTAAGGAATATACAAAATTTTGAAATAGCCTTTATTTCTTTGAGTCTAATATGGAGAGACCAAAAGCTACTTGTGTAAATACAAAATGGTTCCTAGAATGTTTTTCATTGGCATTCTTCTACCCTATGAAAATTAGCCAAATATCTAGATTTTATGACCCCCAAAAAGCACTCAAAACAATATACTAGCATTATGTTACCTTGTCCAAATTAGTCAAAGATATCCACATTCTATGACCCCGAAAAATCACTCAAAACAAAATACTAATATAATTATGTTGGTGGTAAATTGCATTAGTTTTTTTTAGAATACACTTGTTTCAATCCCAGAGTAGAGATCCTCATCAATATACATCCCCATCAGGAGTTTTAAATCTCACGATGATGAGAGTAGGGATCATGATGAGGAGATTATCCCCATCAAGAGTTTCGATGATGATCCCTACTCTAGGAATTTTTTAAAAAGCTGATAAAATTGTGTAACATGATACTGGATGTGGGTGCTTCCCCATCTCAACATCTTTGCCAAATTCCTTTAGGTATATGATATTGCACGCTTGTTTGAGGTGCCTTGATATGTGATTGATGGTTAGACATTTTTTCTAATCTCTCTTTTGGTTATTTTGGTCTATAATTCTGAAACTAGTTGGAACTTCTATTCATAAGATCAGTCATTCTAGAAAATATGTTGCAAATTTTTACCGGGTTTTTTTCAATTAAAAAGAGAATGTATTTCACCATATGGTAATAGTTGCATATTGTGTAATAACGTTTAATGGGTTATGTTAGTGCATGGAGTTACTCCTATAGTGCAAAAGGAATAAGCCTTACACATCATGATTTCATTTCAAAATTTAAAAGGGTTTTTCGAGTGGTGGGATGAGTTCTTATGGAGTTTTGAAATAATTGTGTTCCTCTTCAAATTTCGTGCATTTGACAACCTATGGTAAGCATAAATTGCATGGTTAAGTGAGTAATATATGTGACCAGAGGAAAGAGAACATGTAGCTCATAAATATCCTAAGAAACTGAGTATCTTAATACAGTCACTTCAACTACATAAACAAACTTGTAACAAACTTTGTTTCTTGGCAAGGAAAATAGCAGTTAGAAAGTAAGAGAAAATATCAAGTATTTTAAAAATCCTTTGTGAAACCTTCACTAACAATTTCTACTTGAACTGATATTATGATTTACAGAAAACTGGATAGTAGATAAGTCATCATTAGATCCTGTTAATTATTTCTCACTCATACTATACTAGCTGCTGTAATCTATCATTTAAAAGATTAAAACATGCTTGACAAAGGAGACAACAACTAGAAAGTAAAAGCATGTGTAAAGTATTCGATAAATCCTTTGTGAAACCTTCTCTAACAAGTTCTACTTGAACATATATTATAATTTATAGAAAACTAGATAGTAGATAAGTCATCATGAGATCTGCTTAATGATTCTCACTCATACTATACTAGCTACTACACATTTATAATTCAAAAAATTGGAATAAGGAAATAGAAAAATCACAAATTATATATAACTTGAATCACAAAATCCTCTAGCATGAAGTGCAGAAAAAACTATTTTATTAAGCTAAGTCTTCAGGTGAACCAAAAACCCACCCTGAAATGATATTTACAAAAGATATATATATAGAGAGAGGCACCAACTCCAACTCTTCTAAATTTGTGCTTCCACTATTTCCTTGTTACACAGATGTCTTTTAGACATTAAGATCATGTCCCATTGAATTGCAACAGAAATTATAGGTGCAGATGAGTAGAAGAAGAAGAATGACACTTAGCTGCTAGAAAAACTGATTGGCTACCCCTTTTGCTACTGAATTTTCTCTTTATGGCTTTGGCTATTGAATGACCATATGGCTTCATTAAATACAACCCTCAACAACATCATAACTCTCTCATATCCATGATCTTTCTTATCCATATTGTTATTGGTTATTGTCTTTCCAAAACTGTCCCGAAAGTGTTTTGCTGACAACTATATATTTCTTTTGAGGTAGGTGCTACCAGAAACTCCGGTAGTACCTATATTAGTGAAAAAACTGGAAAAACGTCCGTCATTTTCAGTAGGATAACATTTCCACTTCCAAATTTTAATAGAAATGCCTCAAAACACCCTTTCATTCCATGTGAGTGTAGCCTCTATAACATTATCCAAGTTTGTTTTATTTCTAGCAGATCTAGACCTTGTGCTTTTGGTTGTTTCCCCTTTGATGATGGTCTCTTTCTTTTTTTCTTCTTTTTGGAGATTTCTTCTTTTGGAAGGATCTGATGGCTGGTCCATGGTAGATTTACCTCTTTTCTTCTTCAAGGATCTTCTGATTCATGCAATTGAAGGATCCTTAGTCCAAAACTTTGTAGGTTGTTCTCCTATAACTATTACTTCAGTCAGTAAACTAGGATTATTTAGGGCCTTTGGTTTCATTCTGTATTTTTTCTTTTCCCTAGTATGTCTCATCCTAGTTCCAACAACTAGCTTTAGCTCTTCTTTCTTGTTTTTACTAGTTCTTATCTACCCTGCTTTCTTCAATATTTCCTCATCAAAATCAAGAGGTTGGTTTTCTTATTGTTTTTCATGCACTTTCAGAGTTTCAGGAAACACCTGTGGTTTATATTTCTCTTTAGCTGTAAGATTTGCTCTCCGAGTTCTTATGTAAACCTTAGGAAAAGGTCTAATATGAGGAACCATTTTTTATCTTTTTGTCTTCTAGATAGAAGAGCTTTCACCTTGCTCCTTTTTCTTTTCAGATATAGTAGCTAAAGGCTTCTCTTTGATTCTTTTGGAACCTCTGCGCATGATTTCCCTCTTTGTCTTTCTTTTGGAGCTTCCTTCAACTAATGTAGTTGATGTCATTTTTGTCTAAACCTGTGTTGAAGAAGATTTAGCAATTTCTTGGGGTTTTGGTGCAAGTTGGCCTACCCCGTAAAACAAGAAATGGTCCCAAGCCTAGTTTCTCTTTTTCAATTATTCTACAACTAGAACCTTGATAATTGCCTGATGATACAAGGTATATTCTAATGCTTCCTGATCTATTTGAATCATGGCTACTATTTTGGTTAGGCTCTTTAATATGGAAAAAGGAATATTAAGAGTCCTCAACCTCATATGGTAAAGAAGAACCATTATATACCTTATCTCACAAGTGAGAAAAATATTAGCCAGTTTGACTGTTTCTTCCCATTCTTTCATCAGATAATTGCTGGGAATTTCTTTGGCCCAGTTACGATCTCTGGATTCATCTCTAATAAAAACATTGAGATCTTGTCCTGTAATGAGATATCCTTTAAACCACTTTTCTCCTTCCTAGGGAAGGTTAAAAGCCTCTGCAATTGATTGTTCTGAAACCTACAATGTTAAACCATAGACAATAGCTTCCTCTCTATTGAAATTTTGAGAAAACGCTCGGGATACACCTTGATGTGAGTCTCCTAACCTGGTGCAGAGTGGATACCACCCTACCTGACTAAACAATATTCTAAAATTTGGATTAGCATCAATTAGTTTAGCTCCTTGAGGTTCAATTCTCTTAAGCTTTCCACCTTTCCTAGACTTTTGTGCCATGAATATCTGCTTGCTTGTTATGAAGAATAGGTGTCAAAGTGTGGAAGCTTATCCAAGAGCTGCTATAATTAGCTTGAATTAGGCTTCCTGAAAATATGGCATGTGTTCTTAACCTCAACAATCAGTGTCCCCTTGGCTGCACTTTAGAAATTCTAAGTGGGGAAATTTCCTCCATTTTCGAATATTTGAGATAAAGTTATGGTTCAATCTCCTATGCATATAACCCTTCATGATTACATAATATTTCATGCCATAATAGAAAATAGTAATAATAATGATGAAGTCGAGTTTCTTTAGAGAGTCCATCTAATCTACTACAGGTGGTTGTATGAGATCTTCTGCAAATTTGATAATTTTCCTGATTTAATTCAGATTGGTTGGAAATTCCGGTAGCATATTACGTGGAACAGAAAGAATGGCCATCAGAATTCAAAAGAATGGATGAGACTAACATTGTAGACATGCTTAAAATTTTGGAAACACAAGTTATTTAAGATGGGTGGGGTAGGCAACCATTGGCTATGGTTGTGACTGACACCTCGAAAACACAAGCAACCAAAAAGATTAACCATTATCACTTGACTTGAATTGAAGATTGTGACCTATCCAATCAGGGAATCCCATGATATGGATTAGATATTTCACCATTATGACACTTGGACAATCGAAAATGATTGCATTTTCATCTTTATTTTAAAAATTAGGAGATGCTACCAAAAATTCCGGTAGCATCGGAAATTTAAAAAAAAAAACAAGAAATAAAATAGGAATGAGAAGATTGTCCAAAGAACATGGGAGACTGTCTAAATGAGATAATTAGGCGCTACCAGAAATTCTAGTAGCATTTTTGTTTTTTTTTCAAATTTACAAATTTAATCCTAGAAAATAAAAAATTTAAAACCTACTCATGGCTTAGCCTATAACTATCCTAACATTGTCTCCACAAGGGATAGAACTCTCCCTTTGAGCCAAAAATATTTTTTTTGTAGTTTCATTGCCTTGTCATTGGGCTATGGAGTCTTATTATGAAATCAAACTGGTAATTACAATGAACTTAGGCTACCAACAACCTTAGTAAAATATTTTTTTCGAGAAATTGGCCATTAAATGGGCCTCCATACAGTTATGTCCCATCAAGATGTTGTAACTCAAAAGTATTGTCCTACAAGGCATTTGAGATTTTGGAAGGACCAAGCCATAAAGCATGAAATTGTGAATGATTACCTAGATCTTGGTGTTGTGCATCCCACTTCAACACCGTGTCTCAAATCTAAAAATCTTCTCTTTTGGTCCCCTTATCAAAGACTTCCTTTACAACTTGGTGATATTTTCTTAACAAATCATATTTTTGTTCTCTCTTTTGCTACACTTCTATGATCTGATAAATTCTTCTAGTCATGTCATTTGGTTCAGCTTCAAGATCTTGCAATAGCTTAGCTACAGGAATAGCTAATTGGACTAGACAAATAACATCAATCCCATAAAGCATTTGAAAAGGTGAGGTATTAATAGACTTTTTGATTGTCACCTTATCAGCCCATAAAGAAAATTTGAGTTTTGGGTCCCAAGCTTTCTTATTTTGCCCCAGCAACGTGGTGATTATTCTTACCAGACTTTTATTAGACGATTCAGCTAAATGATTCCCTTGTGGATAGTAGGTTGTAAAATGAGTAAGCTAAATGCCATAATCTTCACAGAAATATAACAATGGTGTGGCTTTAAAAGTAGCCGCATTATCTGCTACTAGTCTTGATGGACATCTAAATTTGGTTATGATTCCTTCGAGAAAGTTAGCGATAACTTTATGAGTGGCATTCCTAGTAGGTATTACTTCGATCCATTTGGTTAAGTAATCAATAGCAACAAGAATCGAATGATGCTTCCCACTTGAAGGTGGATGGATTTCACCAACGAAATCTAATCCCCACTGCTGGAAAGGTGGAAAAATAATTATGAGCTTGAGAGGTAAAGACTTCAGATTCCCTTTTCCAATGAACCTTTGACATTTTTCACATGCTCCCACCTTAGGCCATACATCAGAAAATAAGCTAGGACAAAAATAGCCAGCTCTCAATATTTTGTATGCAACAGTTCTCTAATAATGATGACTTCCACAAACACTACTATGCATTTCAAATATGACCTCTTTAGATTCCTCTGGATCAATGCATCTCAACATAACTCCTATATGATCTTTCCAATAAAAATAGTTATCCTTAATGAAATACTTAATGATTTTCAACTTCAAAGATCTCACTCTGCTTTTATCCTAATCTGGAGCAAGTTTAAAATATTTAAGAAACTAAATAACATCCTTGTACTAGCTACACTTAGCAAGCTTTGAATCTACTATCATATTGTCAACAAGTTCTGAATTTTTCCCTTCTAGATTATCATCCATGATATTCAAACCCAACACGCTACAATTTTCTTTAGCAAGTAGTTTGGCTAATCCATGACCTTCGATTAGTTTAGTAGGCTTTATTTATAAATGAAATTCCAGAACTTTAGTCACCCATTTACTTCTCTTTCCATCAATATCAGGCTAAACCAATATCTGTCTAACATCAGATGAAGGGACATAGGCTATCACTTGAGCATGAAAAATATAAACTCTAAAATATTTCAGAGCTTTAGCTAATTCATAAGCATGCTTTTCCAACATTTCATACTTTAATTCTCCGTATCTAAGAGGTCAGCTGAAAAATTCTATGGGCGCTTCTTTATTTTCTAAATATTTTTGTAACAAAACAATAGCAATGGTGTCTTGAGAAGCAAAAGAGAAGATTAAGGAAGGTTTTGAATATTCAAGACTTACCAATTGAGGTGCTTCAATGATAGCCTTTTTGTTCAAATCAAATGAATTTCTAGATTCAACTGTCCACTTGACTTCTTTTTCCTTCCTTAGCATACAAGTAATATGTTTCACCACCTCAGCAAAATATGTAATGAATCTTCTGAGAAAATTGATCTTACCAAGGGAAGATTCAATCTCTTTCTTGGATCTTAGAAGTGTTAAATCTTGATTGAAATCACTCTTTTTGGATCAATCGTTACTCCATTTTTAGAAACTATGTAACACAACATCTTACCTTCTTTGAGAGAAAAAAGGGACTTCTTTAGATTCAACGATATACCATATATTTCGCATTTAACAAATACTTCTCTCATGTGTTGAAGGTGTTCTTTATATAAAGTTAAAAAAATAGTAATGTCATCCACATAGATGACCAAGAACTTTTCCAATGAATGTAAAGTCCATAGCACATTGGAAACTAGCTCCAAAATTCATGAGCCCAAATGGCATCTTTTCATACATTAATGTACCCCAAGGAGTAGTTAATGTTGTCTCCTCTCGATCTTCCAGCCAAACAAATATTTTATTATACCTAGAAAAACCATCTAACATGGAAATTTTGTCTGACCTAGTTACCTTCTGAAGCCCCATCTTCGACAATGGATATTTATCTTTATTGGAGCATTTGTTAATATTTATGAAATCCACACACAATCTGATTTCACCACTTTTCTTTCTTACTGGCACTAGAATGGCAACCCGATCTCAGTATCTCAATGGAATAATGATTTTAGCATCCAACAGTTGGTTTACTTCCTTTCCATCACTGGTAGCAATAATGGATTGATTTTTCCTTAACTTCTATCGAAAAGGTTTAGTACCATCCTTCAATGGTATTTTATGCTCAATGATAGATGTATCATATGTCTTTAGATATTCATATTTCCATGCAAAAGCATCAACAAATTCACAAAACAGCTTGTGATATTCCATCTTTCTTTCATCTAGTAAACCTTTTGATAACTTCACATACCTTCACTCTTGTGCTGTACCCAATTTGTGATCTTCTAATTCAACATCTTCTTCAGCTAATTGTGGCTTGACTACAACATCATTCTAATAAAAAAGCTTCTCTAGTGGAATTAACCCCTTGGGAATATCATTGGTAGGAAGTTGTATGATAGGCTCATCAACAATTTGTTTTCTTAGATTTATGGAATCTTGATGATGAACATAAACTTGTGTTAGGTATTCTTCTTTATCAATATTTATAACCACAAACTCTTCAGCAACTTCAATGAATTTTCTGATCTCCTGGTCATCTTCAAAAACTTTTTGATGCTTAAAATTATGAGGAATGCTAGGTCTAAACCTAACTTCCAATTTATACTTCAACTTTATAGGCATTGGAATTTTGAATGAGTTGGCTGAAATAGAGAGTGAATAAGCTAGAACATAACCTTCTCTTGGAACAAAAGAAATGTTAAAGGCTAGGAAGAAGTCTTCTACAATGTCCCATACTACATTCCGGTAATCTATGAGTCTAGGATGCTTAGTTTGATAAAAATTTCTGATTTATTAAATAATAAGTTCAACATCTCCAAAAACAGAAATTTCTGATATATTCATATCTTTTTCCATTTTTAAACAAATTAACAGAGCTTCATGTTCAGCCACATTATTAGTTGTCTCAACTTCAAGTTTGAAAGAAAAAATGAAAGTTTCCTTCGAAGGAGAAATAAGAACAATCCCTACACCAACGACTTCTTTGGAACATGAGCCATCAAAACACGTTTGCCATACCTTCGATCGTTCATGAGTGATTTTATTTTTAGTAGGATTTAAAATCTAAAAACTTTATGTAGGCAAGGCAAATTCATGCATATGCAGAATGCTTGAACCTACTCCAGTTGTTCTAGCATATATTGGATGATTAGTAGGGTCGTTGTTGTCACTAACGATATATGCCAGTTGAGCTTCTCTACAAGGTCTTCTTTGTTCTCCTCCAAGAATAGGAACAATAGAATAAGTTAAATCCATTTGCAAGGTTCCTCCCAACCTTTTAATCCATGACCTAGAAAGTAACATACCAAATCTGGGAGGGATATTAGCTACAACAATATGCATTACCATTCCTCTCATAATTAACTGAAAATGACATATTGCAAGGTCTTTGATGACACTAGGTCATTGGAATTTCTCGGAATCAAAAGAATATAGATCTTGGTACTCTCTACTTATCTCAAGACCTAGTTCATCCATAACTATCTTGGGCATTAAATTATGTGAAGCTCCAGAGTCCACAAGACAGTTATGCAGGGTCTTTTCATGAATATTCAGAGATATATAGAAGGGAGGGGTAGATTCATCTTCATCTTCTACCAATGAACATAAAATAACAGTGGGCTTATCATCTTGAAGATTAACAAAATAATAGACTACTTCAGTAGGTGAAGGCTACAAATCTTTCATAAAAGTATTTTTGAAATATTGATTTTTCATGAGTTCTACAAGGGAAACAACAATCTTGATTTTATGAATCTGATTTTCAACATTGAAGGTAGAGTGTGGTTTGTGTGCAATTTTTTCCTCAAGCGAAGGAAAATCAAATGCTACCAAAATTTCTAGTTTGTCAAGTTCGGTTCTTTGTTTCTCTCTGGTGGAATATCGGATGCTACCGAAAATTCTTTTGTCTGCCAGATTTTTCTAATGAAATTTTAAATTCATCTTTATTCTTCTTTGGGACATACAATAGGCTTAGAAGTGTCATCAGTTTTCTTTGACCTAATATTTTATCTGCTTTGATGATCAACTGCAATCATGTAATGATTAGGAGTCACTTCATTATTCTGAGTATATGACATGAAATCTTCATACTCTACTTGTGTAAGATGAATCATCCCTTCTTTGTCTCTAAGATAATTTATACAAACACCTCTTTCCAACCCTTCATCTTCTTCTTCATCTTCAAATATAACATTCTCCAAAGGAGGCTGCACCTTTTGCTCATTGTCATCTCTTCTTTCTCTCTCCAAACTTTGAGGAGCATTAGGTCTTCTAAACTGTTATCTATTTGGAAAATCAAATGAATCATTTCAAGTAGTAGATGGTCTTGATTCCATATTTAACTTAGACATATCAGTAGTCAATGATTTGACCATCTTGGTAGGATCATATCGCTCAGGATCTATGTCATAAGTTCCTGAAGTAGAAACTTGAGCTTTTTGCTTTCTTTTTTCTTTGTCAATCCCTTCGCTGCGTCTATAAGCTGCTAATATATTTGATTCTACCTCAAGTGTATAGTCTTGCATTTGTGATAGCATAGCAGATCTTCTTCCTCTCAATACTAAACAAAAGTTAGGATCAAAAGCACCAACGTAAGTGATTTTAGTTGAAGCTTTAGTAGGATTGATTTCAGTGGGTACCTTGTTATACATTTTATTGAATCTCTTAGAAGAATCAAAAACTAATTCTCATTATTTTCATTTGATTGCACCAAAATCTGTGATATAATACAAAAAAAAAAAATCTTTTCACCCCATTTTCTTAAAAATGTACCATCTAGAACATCAATTCTAGTGATGCTACTAGTTGTCAAAGATCTGAACCATTTCCTTACATCCCTCAAGGCTTTGAACAAAAACTCTCATCCAAACATCTTCATGCTCAATATTTAGATCATTAGCATGAGCATAAAAATCAGCAAGATGTTCTTCAGTTTTTACATCCCCTTCACCATTAAATTTAGGAATATAATTTAGGTAATCCCTTGCAGGTAATGCATCCATAGGATAAGGAAAAACTAAAGGAGCATACCTAGTAGCAACAATTGCATTCATTCAGTTAGTGGGTGGATTAGGGCCTGCCATGGTGTGAGTTACTAGATTTTTCGGAATAACAAATGGAGTTATTGGGATTTGTGGAATTACAGTTTGAGGATTTTGAACAGCAGATGAGGAAGTACCAACACTTGATGTAGATGTTATTTGTTGACTAGAAAATGAGAGAGGTACACATTGTTTTGTAAAATCAGAAGACAAAATTTGTACTTTTTTAGGAATAGTTTTTGAAAAACCAGAAGCAAAAGAAACAAGCTTTCACTTACTCTTTTTCTTAATTATCTTCTCAGGATTAGGGACTTCGTTTTTCAAAGGCGAATATGGGTTTTCCCTAGTTCTAGCATTTCCTGGGGCCAGAACTTCAACAATGGATTTGCCAGGTGTAAATCAGTCTAAAAGACAACCAAAACTATACACCTCAAAACCAAAATTATAACTTTTTCATTTACCCAGGGATAAAATTCAATTCACCTCCCTCTCAATGGCACAAGAGATGTTAACACAAGGAGTTACTCCAATACTACAAAAGGTGTAACCCTTCCACATCATGATTTCATTTCAAAATTTAAAAGGTTTTTTGAGTAGTGGGATGGCTTTTGGAGGAGTTTCAAAATTATTGTGTTCCTCTTTAACATTCATGCATTTGGAAAGCTGTGGAAAGCATAAATTTTGTGGTTAAGTTAGTAATATAGGGGAGCAAAGGAAAGAGAACATGTAGCTAATAAATATTCTAAGAAACCAAGTATCCTAAGACAGTCACTTCAACTACATAAACAAGCTTCTAACAAACTATGTTTCTTGGTAAGGAAAATAATAGTTAGAAAGTAAGAAAAGGTATAAAGTATTTCACAAATACTTTGTGAAACCTTCACTAACAATTTCTACTTGAACCGATATTATGAATTACAAAAAGATGAATAGTAGGTACGTCATCATTAGATCCTCTTAATGATTTCTCACTCATACTATACCAGTTGTTGTAATTTATCATTTAAAAGATTAAAAGAGGCTTGACAAAGGAGACAATAACTAGAAAGTAAAAACATGTATAAAATATCTCACAAATCCTTTGTGAAACCTTCAGTAACAAGTTCTACTTGAACATATATTATAATTTAAGAAAACTACATAGTAGATAAGTCATCATCAGATCCTCTTAATCATTCTCACTCATACTATACTAGTTATTACACATTTCTAATTCAAAAAATTGGAACAAGGAAATAGACAAACCACACATTAGATATAACTTGAGTCACAAAATCCTCTAGCATGAAGTGCAGAAGTTGAGTCCTCAGGTGAACCAAAATCCCACCATGAAATGATATTTACAAAAGATATATATATAGAGAGAGGCACCAACTCCAACTCTCCTAAATTCGTGGCTCCACTTCATTGTTAAATAAGTGTCTTTTAGATATTAATATCATCTCCCATCAAATTTCAACAGAAATTACAGGTGTAGATGAGAAGAAGCGGAAGAATGACACTTGGCTACTGGAAAAACTGACTCGTTGCTCCTTTTGCTGCTGAAGTTTCTATTTATGGTCTTGACTATTGAATGACCATGTGGCTTCATTAAATACAACCCTTAACAAACTCATAACTCTCTCATATCAAATGAATTCCTTATCCATATTGTTATGGGTTGTTATCTTTCCAAAAATGGCACGAAGGTTTTCTGCTGACAGCTATGTATTTCTCTTCAGACAGGTGCTACTAGAAATTCCGGTAATACCTGTAATAGTGAAAAACTTAAAAAAAATTCCAAAATTTTTAGTAGGATAACGTTTCCACTTCAAAATTTTAACATAAATGCTTCGAAACACCCTTTAATTCCATGTGAGTTGCAACCTCTGCAAGGTTATCCAAGTTTGTTTTATTTCTAGCAGATCTAGACCTTGTGATTTTGGTTGTTTCTCCTTTGATGATGGTATCTTTATTTTCTACTTCTTTTTTGGATCTTTCTTCTTTTAGAAGGCTATGATGGCTGGTCCATGGGAGATTTACCTCTTTTATTCTTCAAGGATCTTTTGAATTCTGCAATTGAAGGATCCTCAATTTGCAATTTTGTAGGTTGTTTGTCTATAACTATTACTTCAGTTAGTAAACTAGGATTATTTAGGGCCTTGGATTTTATTCTATATTTGTTCTTTTCCATAGTATGTCTCCCCCTAGTTCCAACAACTAGTTTTAGCTCTCCTTTCTTGTTTTTACTAGTTCTTGTATACCCTATGTCGTTAAATATTTCCCCATTAGAATCAAGAGGTTGGTTTTCTTGTTGTTGTTCATGTGCTTTTGGAATTTCAAGAAAGAATCGTGCTTTAAATTTCTCTTCAGCTGCGAGTTTTCTTCTCTGAGTGTTTGTGTAAACCTAAGGAAAAGGTAACAGGAGGAACCATTTTTGAGCTTCTTGTTTTCTCGGCGGAAGAGATTTCACCTTGCTCCTTTTTCCTTTCAGATTCAGCAAATAAAGGATTCTCTTTGTTACTTTTGCCACCTATGCTCAAGCTTTCGCTCTTTGTCTTTTTCTGGAGCTCCCTTCAGCTAATGCAGTTGATGTCAATTTTGTCTAAACATGTGTTGAAAAATATTCAACAATTTCTTGCTGTTTTGGTGCAGGTTTCCCTACCCTGTAAAGCAAGAAATGGTCCCAAGTCTGATTTCTTTTTTTCAATTCTTCTTCAATCAGAACCTTGATAATTCACCTGATGGTACATGTTGTATTCTGATGCTTTCTGATGTGTTTGAATCTTCGCTACCATCTTAGTCAAGCACTACAATATGAAATAAGGTAGATTAAGAGTGCTCATACCTGTAAAATGAAAAAACAAACCTCATATGGTAAATAAAAACTATTGTATACCTTCTCTTACAAGTGAGAAAAATCTTAACCAGTTTGATTGTTTCTTCCCATTCCTTCTTAATATAGTTGTTGTGAAATACTTTGGTCCAGTTACGATCTCTGTATTCATTTATGATAAATGCATTGAGAACTCCTCCTATAATGAGCTATCCTTTAAACCACTTTTCTCCTTCCTCGCAAAGGTTAAAAGCCTCTGCAATTGACTATTCTAAAACCTGCAACCTGAACCCAAAGATAGTAGCTTCCTATCCATTGAAAGTTTGAGCAAACTCTCGGGCCACACATTGATGTGAGTCTCCTAACCTGGTGTAGAGTGGATACCAACCTTCCTGAATAAACATCCTTCTAACATTTGGATTAGCATCTAGTTCAGCTCCTTGAGGTTTAATTCTCTTAAGCTTTCCACCTTTCCTAAACTTTGGTGCGATGAATATCTGCTTGCTTATTATGAAGAATAGGTTTCAAAGTGTGGAATATTACCCAACATCTACTGCAATTAGCTTGAATTAGGATTTCTAAAAATCTAGGATGTGTTCTTCACCTCCCCAATCAGTGTCTACTTGGCTGCACTTTAGAAATTTGAAATGGTGAAATTTACCTCATTTTAAAATATTTGAGATGAAGTTATGACTCAATTTCCTATCCATATAATCCTTCGTGATTACATAAAATATCATGTCATAATGGATATAATGTAATAGTAATGATGAAGTCAAGTTACTTTGGAGTGTCCAGCCAATCTGCTACAGGTGGTGCTATAAAACCAGCTCACAAAAAGATAGAAAAGATATATCAACGCCTTAGAATTCAACCTCTTCGAGGGGGCAACCTCCTTTACATTACATAAATGAACAATTATTGGATGATTCAAATGAGTGATAAAACCTCCTTTCTATATATAGGAGTCTAAGGAGTCACAATATAACCTAGGTGACCTAACAATAATAATATAAAGCCACAAAATTAACAATAGAGGGATTCTATGGGCCACAATAATAAAAATATGGGGACAATAGGGGCACAACAATATTAATAAGGGGTACAACTACAATAGTAATGGGGTAATCGCTAGTATTATAGGGACCCAACATGCCCCTCTCTTTCAAAAATGGTCTTGTCGTCAATACTTGAGTAGTTCTAGATGCTTTTGTATAAAATTCTCATCCTCCCATGTGGAATCTTCAGCAGATAAGTTCTTCCACTTGATAAGATACTCTAAAATTGATCGATTTCGTAGCTGTCAAGTTCTTGCTTCTATGAATGCTTCTGGTTCCAATATAATTTTTCCTTCCTCGTCAAGTTTTGGCAATATTGTTTGAACTGGGAGCTTATCGCCTATAACCTTCTTTAAACATGAAACATGGAAAACTAGGTGCAATCGAGAAGCTGCAGGAAGCTATAATTTGTATGCCATAGTACCAATCTTTTGCAACACCTTGTATGGACCATAATACTTTGGTGATAATTTATTATCCTTCTTATCTTGCTTGAGGGACAATTTCTTATATGGTTGTAACCTTAATAATACCCAATCACCTACATCAAAACTTCTTTCACTGCGATGTTGATCTGCTTGTTGTTTCATTCTATTATGTGCCAACCCGAGGTTATCCTTTAAGAGTTGGAGGACTTGTTGTTGATGTTCGATGTGATGTTCCACTGTTTGAACCTTAGAATTTTCTCTAAAATATGATGTGATGGATGGTGGCTGATATCCATAAAGTGCCATAAATGGGGTCATTTTTGTTGTTGTATGGAAGGAAGTGTTATACCACCATTTAGCCAGAGGAAACCATTTGACCGATTGTGTTTGTTTATCAGATACAAAGCAACGAAGATATCCTTCCAAACATTTGTTTACTATCTCAGTTTGCCCATCAGATTGAGGATGATAAGATGAGCCATGAGCTAACTGAGTACCAAGACAAGAAAATAATTCTGTCCAAAAATTTCCAGTGAAAATGGGATCTCTGTCACTTACAATAATCTTTGGGTTTCCATGTAGCTTTTGAATTGTTTCCATAAATGCAGTAGAAACTGTACTGGCTTAAAATGGATGTGATAATGCACAAAAGTGTGCATACTTGGTAAGTCTGTCAACTACCACCATGATGACACTCTTTCCCTCAGACTTGGGTAATCCTGCGATAAAATCCATTGAAACACCCTCCCAACGTTAGCTTGGAATGGATAAAGCTTGTAATAGACCCGGTGTCTTAATTGTTTCAACTTTATTTTGCTGGGAAACCAAACATTCTACCACAAATTTTTGAATATCTGATTTAAGGCCCTCCCAAAAAGATTCCTTCTTAACCCTGTGGTAAGTTTTAAAAATCTCGAGTGCCCTCCTAAGGGAGAAGTGTGCAATACCATAAGAATCTTTTGTTTTAACTGGGAATTCTTACAGAGGTATAAGCAATCTTTGAACCATAACGAATCATTTTTCCAGCTAAATGTATCTGACATACTGGAATCTTGTTGTAACTTTCGAATAACTGCCCACACTTCTTCATCATTCTTCCATTCCTCCCTTGCTGCGTTTATCCAATCTGGTTGGATAATAGAAATGGCACACAACAATGCTTCCAGATCCTCATCCTTTCTTGAGAGTACATCTGCCACCACATTTTGCTTCCCTTTTTTGTAGATGATTTCAAAGTCATAACCCAACATCTTTGTGACCCACTTTTGTTTCTCTTCAGAGGATAATCTTTGTTCTAAAAAGT